>LOND01010746.1:0-14036 GCA_014220965.1 Paragonimus kellicotti
GGCTATACCATACCCCCTCATTCCCTCAAATAATTTATTAGGCGGATTACATTTGCGCGGTAACCATGATGGTTAGTACAATCTTTTTTGTTGATTCCGTTGAAAGTTCTTGCTAGCTATATGCAGGTGCCTCATGCTTTACCCATCCTATACATACATGTAGCACTATGTTCTGAGGAACTAACCAGAAAAGAAATTCATGACGACATCCTTTCACATAACAGCACTTTATTCGACCTTTGTCTAATATTTTCCACTTTACATACCATCATCGGTTGACTTGGTTAATAACTACCAATAATTTGGCAATGCAAAGAAACGAATTACGCCAGCATGCAGGCAAATTATGAATTTTTAACGGAAAGTTTCCAACTAGTTGGGTTCAAAAAAAATCAATTCAATGATACAGTAAATAATGATGTAAAGCTATTTCGTGTTACATTCATCCACCTGATTTCAGAACCTATTTCTTCGAGTAAAACAAATGACTATCTTCCGCCTAAGTATAATTCTTAGTAGACATCTAACAGATTTGAGCTGGGCGTTCCCACATAGTCCTCCTCACGTAATAGTAGACTAAACCAGCATGTGTCGTTAAAAAATATAGTACGGCAAAATTTGTTTGCAGTTGATACAGTTAACTGTAATGTATATTTGTCAACTAACCTTTTTGCATCCTACAAGTAGGTCCGCACCTGTTCGGCGCTTTCTTGCATTCTTTCAACAGACATATAACTCGTTTAGGATTTGCACAATAACATCAAATTATGAGGTCGTCCTACATTGCTGGTGCGTAGTTTTATGGTAATCTTCAGTTGTCAGCAGAGGAGTAATTCCCAAATAAGTATTCGAGTCAATATAACCAACAGTTTGAAGCGTAGTTGCGCGTTTTCACAACATGCTTTATTGGTTTGTTTTTCAGTCAACAATATGTCTCGTATAAGAGCATCTGCTTTGTACCGTGTGGCTGTTAACAATCCCTAACGGTGAACGTCGATTGCAGGCAAGTTTTAACGAATAGAAATGATGTCCATTTATATGCGATAATTGAGTCAAACATTTTATTTAGCACGTTAAATTAATCGCTGTGATGATTATTGGAGACCGTTTGAACAGGCTGATGATATTTTGCAGTTGCGATACAATGTTAGCATGTTCATGATAGAAGTTCGGCAGTAATGCAATGCTTCTTCGAGGGATTTTAACAATTTTGTAACGTTCCATCGGAAGTTAATCGGCTGCTGCAAGATATCCGCACCGAATTTAATACGAATGAAGTCAATTCATCTGTCAATTCCATCAGAAGCCTACATTTATTCCATTTCTCCCTAGATTCCGCAGTAAAGTTCGTTTTCACCTTTAAACGCATGCAGTCTGTTCAGTTTCATGTAGAGTAGCCCCGACTTGTCTATTACACTGAAGTATTTAATAATCAAGACTGAAATTCATTGATTCCAGAGAATAAAAAAATAAACTTTCAAACAGCGACTTACTTCCATCAACATAAATGGAGAGTGCAACTTTGTTGAATTTGAAACAAACAAATTCCATTCGGTGCAAACGACCTGAATACTAGTGTAGAGCGAAAATCATTTTGATCATTCAGTTAATAAAATATATAGGTTAATAGCTGTGGCTGAGTTCTAGCTTCACTTGGCCAGTCTGCTCCTGATTTGAAGTGTTTAACGCGCTATAGTCTCTGTGGTCTTATATCTTCAAAAGTTTATCAGATTTTCCCATGTTCACCATTTTACCACAGTATTATCCGTATGTTCGAATTTTCATTACTCCCAGGAACAAATTTTTTAACTAACGATATTCCTCACAGCAACATGCTCATCATTTCAGATTCACAATTACTACATTGCTCACGATTTGACGCACTTGTGGAATGCAGTCTCTGAAGTTCAGCGAATGGTATCACTTCGGGAACAGTATGGCAGGAAATTAGTTAGAGATGATCGTGGTTGTAATGTCACAGACATTTACTACATACCCCGGCAGTGTTTGTTCCCTTAGATTGAGTAATTCTCATCAGTTCGATACACATTTTGCGTATACTGTAGGATGTTCAATTAGAGTGAATAAAATATACTGGGAAATATGTGACAAAAAGTCAGACTCAACCCACCGTTCGGCTACGATTCAAAGCTTTGCAAACCTTATACGAATGATCGCTGCTAAAGTTTTTAAGCTGAAAGCACACAGTCTCACTTCCAAAGCAGGAATGATTTCTTAGTTAAAAAGAAAACAGGAGTTTGGTGGGATAACAGCACACAGCACAATCTCTAAAATTTCTATGTAAACATCCTTTTTTAATGAACATTCATCCAAATGTGTACTATATCACCTCATTATAATTCAAGACGAATGCAGCACGTGCAACTGGAAAACAAAAAGTAGGATTACTACGAATCCATTAGAATGATACGGCTCGTATCTACATAGAAACTGCAACCTGCAAATATAAGAAAACAGTAATGCACTAAACAACCGTTAATATTAAAAGTGAAGAAACAGTCTGATTTACATGGTTGATTCCTAGATGAATTACTTAAAATAACCAACGTCACATTGAACATGCTCATGACTACTACCTTATTCGTCGAAGATATATCATGTTTTTTGTTACTAAGCGTATGCTTGAGATGTAACCTTTTTTCCGCTACACCTTCCAGTTCTAACCACATCTAGAACCACAGAAAAAGCAGTATTTTTCGCTGTATCCAACACAATTTTTTTAAGCCGCGCCTTAACTCTAGTCGCCATTCATGGTAGTTCATTATAACAAACTATCGTTTGTACTGCAAATGGCCAGTAACTCAAACAAGGCACTGCTCTCCGGACGTGATTTCATGGGAATAGTCATCACGAAATTAACAGTCTGGAAAATCTTTTAAAACTTAAAAAGCGTAAGGGGAATACCAAATAGTTAGCAAACATTTACTTAACAGACATATTTCATTGTTAATCCTCTTCTTGTACATCTGAAGCAAAGATAAAATCAAGAGCATCAAGCAAACTTCATTTTACTAACAATAGTAAAAATGAATCATGATTTGTCGACAATAGGGAGATCTCGTAGATATTGGTAAGAAAACAGACTAGTTCATACGGATAGCAGCAGTAACTGTTCAAGAAATTTAAAAGACTGTCCACAGATAACAGCATAAATTCAAGATTTGACAGGGATTGATGAATTGTTGAAGTGATTGGAATTAAATATCACTACCTTTGTCTGTTCGCAGCATTTAGTGATGATATCACAAAATTTCACCTCCCGCACTTCGCCAAATAATGTGTTCCAAATGTGTCTTCTGTTCAACCTGACGACCGCATCCGTAAGGATTCCGCTAAAAATGTAAATGGAAATGATCTTAAACCGATTGATAGGCGGTTTGTTTCTCTTACCAAGACACATAATAAATATGTTGACCATTTACTGATTACGTCGCCGGTTATCGTAAGACAAAATATATTGTTGTTTGAGTTTAACATCCACAAAATAATGTTACGTAAAGATGTCAGCCGAATTATGTTGAACATTTTTGATGAGCACATTTATCTATTCAGGAAACTAGATCCCGCAATTAGAACAGTTCGTCATAAGAAAGCAACATGTTGACTGTTGTTAGCCAGTTCACGGTTTCATTGGGAAACAGCAGGCTGAAGTGCTCGTATCAGGAATTTTTCTAAAGCTGTTTTTTTCGGATTGTTGTACTACGCACCATTTTTACTTTTACTCAGTATGTGACAAATAATGTCTCATTATTGGTGTTCCCTAGCTGCCTCATTATTCCACTGTGAAGCAGGGTGTGTGGTTAGTTATGATTAAGTATGTTCAGAGGAAGGAGATACTTGTATTATCACTGTGCATACATGCGCATTGTTTTCCTTTCACTTGCTGAAGTAATATTTGAAGTATTTTCACAGAATTCTCAGGAAACCGCATCTTCCGAATGCAAAGAGTTTCCACACTGCTAATGATTGGGAGGATGGATATGCAGAGTAAGTTCTGCTTTGTAAACCTAATTTGAGTTCTGTCATACGATTCACTTAAAATAAGTAATGCTATATAACTTCCGTAAGTACATTAGTAATTATTTGGGTAGTTAAGCAGATGATATCGTTGAAACTAACTATAATTGTGAAGGTTATGCAAAGGGAAGACCACTAGACGATATCAAACAACGTGACTGCGTAAGTACGTGCATGTTTATGTAGCAAACTCCATTCAGATGAATATACTTCTAGATTTTCTTTGTTAATGAGTGATTTTTGATAAGCACACTAATTTATTAGATACGTCCCCTGAATTTCTTTCGATTTGGCATAGAATGCAACGGTTAAAGTCAAGTAGAAACAATCAGACTTTGCATAATATTTCCAAGCAACACTACACAAAATTAACTGATGAATCCCTAAGAGATTTCGAATGTTGACCGTTGCCGAGGCCATTAGTATCCGATTGCGTAACCCTGACCTCTGTGCACAGAAGAAGTTCGTGCGGACACTTAATCTCCCCTGGCCCACAATCAATCAAGCCCACGATTTGGAACAGTGATTGCGTAATTGATAACAAACACGCCGTCCACAACCTCTATTGACCGTTTTTCTGGCTCACCCCAGTTACTGTTTTCATATTTATTGTGTTGTAATTAGCCTGATGATCAAACACGGAAAACAAGCCTTGTTCGCTACTTTGTCGTTCTCAAGAAGTCCCTAATACACAAACCAGCAAACATGTTGCGCACTGGCCACACTGCTCACGGCAGCATCTGACAGCAATCAAAATCTATCCTCTTCGACCATTGTGAGCTAAACTTTTGTGCAAAAGTGGGCTTTTAAATGCCACTGGGCGTTCCTGGTTAGTCGTATCTGCTTGTCTCAACGTTTGCAGATGTATTTAGATAGCTGCCCGAATATTTTGTGAAGTTCGCGCGCAGCAGCCCATTCCAGCAGAAACTCTTCCAATGTATATGCTTTATGTTTCACTTTAAAACTAGAAGAATGTATCAGTGACGAAAAGATGTCAAACACTAAGCTAAGTAACGTCGTCATCTGAAAGTCTTAATGAGTGTAAGTTGCTCGGAATATATACCCTGGAGGCACTGTTAAAGAATAAAACTCTATAATTGGCTAACCGCATGAAAGTTAAAATACTTTGGGCAAATGAAATCCAGTTCTAGCAAAACGCTAATTTTGCACGATAATCACCAGATTTGTTGAATGGGTATAATCAAAACTAACTATCATTCGCTGCCAATGTTTATATTCAGACTTCCCATAAAGAAACGCTTTCACGTCGCTAATGTTTGGGACGAACCGGATGAATATTAGCGAGCAAAAAAGTAAGTGTCGTGTTTTGGTTCATACCTGCCCATATTTTATCTAAGCAATTTTCCACTGCTTCGGCAATCTACTTTGTTTATATAATTATTTATGTTTAGCGGTTGAAACAACAGACTCTGACAAATAGATATTGAAACGTGTTCATCACTTTCAATTCTCATCTTAACTCAGCTGGGGCAGGATGCATTACAGTATGGCAATAGAACGAAGAAACTAACATCGGACAGCACTTAAATGTTTTGAACACTCTTGATTTCAAATAACAAGGGAACAAACAAAAAGCCTTAACTAAGGTTTGTTGATCGTTTACGAAAAGCTGACAACAGCTTTTCTAACTTCGATTTTTTCAGTTGTTCAGAAAACATTTTATTGGTAAGCTACTTCCCTGTGAAACGCACTCGTGCTTTTGATACAGTGGATAAATTCCAGAAAAAACTTTGCACTGATATCAATATTTTATAAATAAAAATATTCCGGTGAACTTCTGGAAATAAACAGATTTTCACTCCGCTTGAATAAAAGTTATTATTGTGAACTAGTTCCAAAACTGATTTGGTTTAGTGTTAGGTGTCACGTACGTATCAAAGTCAGTGTGTCTTAAAACTGCACGCCATTCATGCATGATGTTAGGTGTCATACCCCAAACGGAAGGTTTATTTACTCACTTTGACGCGATGCATTATTAAGGTGGACTGGTAATGTACGTATGTTATTCTAGGGAGAGCATGGTAGTTTTACTTTTGTGCTTATGAAACCCGTAATTCACTAAGAATATTACAACCGGATCACAACGAGCTAACATTACTCCACATATATGAGAAAAGTCTTCTGGATTGCTCCTATCTACTGTGTGATTGAAGAAGGCATGAACAAGAGAGACAACAGTAGCAGCTTCCGGTCCGATTGATGCATGTTTGTTAAATGAGTTCTGAAAGAAGTGAACCTCTTTTATTTGAGAATAAGCAAAGAAAACTTGTAAGTGGATAAAAATAGCCAACATCAAATTCGAGTTTTGTCTGAGTTGTACAAACCGAAATCGTTCAAAATTCATCAATATAAATAGTTTTCTATGTCAAGTTAAATGAGGATGATTAAATGTACGAAATTAGGTAGGGAAATTGATTTTCTAATCCGATTGCATCAGTTGATGTAAAGTTCAGGTCGACAAGTGTATTAGATATTGAAAATTCGAACGCAGTCTGCTCTGCAAGCAGAGACTTGGTTCGAAACATCGTGTGTGACCTTCTCGTGTTCAGGCTAAGATACATTTGCATAGTACACAACTTTGGTAACGTTGGAGACTGTCCCAAAAACTCATTGTGGAGACTACTTGTTGCAGTCTGACCCCAGTGTCTGATAACAGTAATCCAGCGTTTGACCAGATGACAATGACCCGCCTCGTAAAACGTTACCTATCATAAAACGTCACTTTTTATGAACAACCGACATTCAAAAAGGAATTACTGTCCAAAACGAGAGAACATGTTCAACAGGTAACCTTTTGAAAGGTGTCAACATTAACTAAGCTAGTTCGAAACGGGCCCATTCACACATTTGTTCCGTTTGAGAAGTATACATTATTTAACGTTTTAAAAATGTTATCTTGTTTTTCCTTTCAGATATTGCCTTCATGTGTGTCAGCAATCAAAGTCTGTCCGCAACCCATATGGTGCAAAATGAATGAATAATGATGCAACAATAAATATTTTGCCACATTTTTTTGCATTATGGCCCTCAAAAACGCACTGTTCCATCGTGAACTTCCAATGTCTTCAGGAGGTTCACTAGGAATGTATGTGGTGAACCCTTCTTGCAAACTGTGTAAACCGTCATCTTTTAGCGAACAGCTAAGTGAGTGTATGTCAAGCATAAGTGGCACTGCAGTGTAGAATAGTTCTAATGCACAACTTCATTTGTGTTTGCAGCATAGGAAAAAATCGGCAGGTATAGAAATAACGGTTTTAAAATAAACTTTACTCGTGCACTCAAGTTGTTTATAGGAAGGGTTTGTGTGCGTGAGTAAGAATATAAACACTTCAAAATATACAGACATTTTTAAAATAACAGGTAGCCAAGATTAGGGTTACATCAATATTGAATATATTTTTTATCATAGACCTTTTTAAGACGACCTTAGTCGTCCTGGCAAGTATCCAGTTTGTGTTAACTGACCAGCTACACAATATTCCATCATCATTTAAAGTACATAATAATGGATGTTACGTCATCGAGATCGGCGTGAGCAGCTTGATTTTGTCGGGGATAAGTCCTTCTTCAAAACGATCTCTAGTGGTCGTAGTACTTCAATCTGGACAATGTGTTTTTGAAAGAAATGTCCACGCCAATCTCAGTAACGCAGCAAGTTGGCTTCAGCACAGATACACTGGTTAAATATAACACGTTGATAGAAAGCGAAAAAGCACGGCTCACTGTGGAGGCCGCAAGGATGAGTGGTACCAAGCGACGCTCCTTGTTTTGGCAGCCTGGCTATAAAACGTCACGTCAGAGTCTACAAATAGTGCGATACTCTCAAAAAAAAACACCGCGGCGTGCCTCAGGATCTATAGGAAAGGTGTTGGTTTTCGGTCATTCTTTTAGTAAGTTGGAAAGCTTTTGTTTGTTCACTGATGCAGTCTTTTATTAGGTATCGATTAGTGGAAAACTATTCTGATAGCACAATCCGTTGTGGGAATATCCCACTTTTTTGTTCACTTGCACACGTCGGCGCATGCTGGTTCCCATTCCAGGGTTGCTTTTCAGGCGCTGAAACGGTTACAGAGATGCATGCGAATAACCACCTCTCCACGGTAGTCAAACATTGGAGAGTTGTGGTCGAGCGACAAGACTGGAAATGCGCCTGCATCCACGTACAAGTTAGTCTGGTTGTGGTAACAGCGGTCTGCTGTGCGAGTTCGCTCACCTGACAGTGGGCTTGACCTTTCGGTAAGCCCTATGGTTCGCGGTCCGGAACCTGCATCTGGTTTGTTACTCATGGTCGGTCTCTATGTTATCCAGTGTTATTCACTGACTCAGTAGAAAGCAGACTAACTTACTAAACTTGCACGCGCAGCCGCAGTTCAACAATGTTGTTTTTTCAACCTTTTCATAAGGAGATAGGTTGAGAGTCTTGGTCACTTCACCGATAATCCCATCATCATGATTGTCTCAATGAAACAGAAATCACAAACTTTAAATAAACGTATTGGGCTTTGCTCCCCAGTGAATGCAGCTGGAAGTTTTAGATGTGAAATTTGTTCAGGATATCAGCGACAAAAGTGCAGTGGTGCTATGGTCATGACAAGGATATTCACCAATTAAGGACCGGTTAGATAGTTGCGATAAACTATAGGTAATCTCAAGTTTATTAGCCAAAACTATTATGTAACATTAGTTAAAAACTGAATGATTTCATTACCGTCAAGGCGAATCAGAACGATAAATAATTTAGCAAGTTATGAGCAGGAGGCATTCTCACGCACGGACAAATACAGACAGGTGAACGGATAATGAACATCAAGCATGATTGACATCACATTTGCGTTTGAGTAGTGTTGGACTGGAAGTGACCATATGATTTTGAATGTAAAACTGAGCCATTACATTTATGAATAAATTATTCCACTTTAGCATACTTCAACTACTTAAATGTTTGCTGGCTGTGCCATACGATATATTTTGAGTAAATTCATAAAATTAATAACTAGTAACATTGTTTTTCTTCGGTCCACCAGGAGATCCACCAAAATATTGACTATCAGAACAAGACTTCTCAATTGGTTCACGCTAGAATCTACCAACATCACAGATGAGCATTCTGATTGAATTACTGGTGAGTAGTTTGGTAGATGTGATTGATTAGAGGAAACTCAGTTGCAAACCTTCTGGACTTCGGCTGGATTCGAACCACTTACAGTGGATTCCATTTGACAGAGTGGGTGGGTGTGTAACTAGGTCTGAAAGTGAAAATTTTGAGCTTTACATTTTGGCTATGTAACGCAGCTGGTACAGCGCTTGCCGCTATTAAAAATACCGTTTCTGCCTTTTGTTGGAATCCAACCGCGACACAGGTTCTTGCAATCAGATCATTTCTAAAAGATAGTAAACGTTTTTTCTTAATCACCGTTTCCCGTCCGCCGCGCAAAATTATTAATTTATCCTGAATCAAATGGGGCCCAATTACCGAAAGTACTGTGCATTTTGACAGCGTGGCATAAACGAAATAAACGTTCATTGTTTCGAAAAAATGTTAAAAGCTCACAAATATGAATATGCAAGCTTGATGTCGTCTGCTAACCCCTAGTGATAAAACTGGTGTTCATGCCTAGGCAATCCATCCCAGTCTTGATTTTTTTGTTTTTGAGCAATGTAACGCCCTCGTCCGGAGTATCCGTTAGAACGTTTCATAGAAAGAATAAACTCTTCCAAAAGCATTGGTTTGCTGAGATTGTTTGTCAAGTAACGTTTCAAGAAATTGCATTAGGTTTCGTTTAGGACATTTATCTTTAAAGAATCGAAGACTTAATTAAGAGTACTCCGGTATTTGTGTAAAAGAGGCTTAATAATTGCACGTTCTTGTACGAGTCGGCAGGTGTCTGCTTGAATTCACTTAAACTCCAAACTTCACCTGAATGCTAATCATGATTGTTAAACAAGATTAAACTTCAAGTAACATCGTCAGCGGCCTGTCGAACAATTTGTCAATAACACATTCAGATAAACAGTTTGAAAAAGTTCTGTCTTAATCTAACCTAAACTATGGCTTTCACATCAAATTAATGGGTAGATATCTACAAGAACCTGGATACAACTCTCCTGCCTGGATGAAAGGTGAATAAACTCACAGAACCATTGAATTCCTTCACATTCATGAAAGTAGATACCATCTTCCAGAAGTTATTGCTTTCAGCTGGTTGACAGAGCTCATAAGGGCATTTATTTGCTGCTCTTAATTGATCGTGAATAGCTAGAAGTGGTCTTGATTTTCGGCTCCTGGCTTTCTGTTTGACCGAACATAAATTCAGATTTGTCGTACTATCTTTTGATCAACTTCCCAAAAATACTGCCGATCATTGCTACAAGCTTTTCAGATACTGTAAGTTATGTCGATATGTAAATGACCCTGAGATTACTATAAACCATCATATTAGTTATTGTGGTCACATGATTGATAATGCAGACAAAAAACAACTTATAACATTTGATGTTCCCAGAGAGAACATTAATTATAAATTGTATGGGAGAGCATACTTTTCGAGAATACCCATAGGACGTTTGCACACTGAAGCTCAAAATGTTTACTGACATTTCTGAGCGAAACAAAAGTTCTAGACAAGCGAAACCGAAGACAACCCAAAGTTAATGTGGTGTCATGAATAGATTCCTAAAGTAACACTGACGGAGGACAGTTATCGTAATTTTTGTATGAACACAGTGAACGTTGGGGGAAAATATATTGTCACTCTGGGACTATAGCAGAATTGAAAAAGTGCAACCAGAAGTTAAAATAGATCCTGACACGGAGTAACTTCAAACTTATTGGATAACTCACTGATTATGGCGCGGTTTGAACCCGGATGAATTGGAGATTACGACACTTTCGACACCCACCGCATGAAGTAACGCAAAAAAACACATTATATCCAACTACTTGGAGACAGTCGTGAAAATTGTTAATATTGACTTAATTGATATTTTAGAAATCTAACGTTTATTACGCAAATGATGGTTTCATTGGTCATCTGTGGTGAGTAGTGAAATCCACATGCAAACAATGCTGAGCTCCATGTCGTGTACGTGTTTTTGATGAATTTTAAGGACAAAATGGGTAGTACAAATATGATGAGCCTTTCTCATATGTTTAATTTTCATCTATTCAACAGGTTGTGACAGCCTGTAACAGTTCTGAATAGTCCAGCCCGTTTACCGCCTGCAGTCCTTTAGCTCTGAACAAATCTCTAACCGAGCGATTGATTATGGAAAAACTTGATGTGATATTAGATTCGAAGAGTGTATCAATGGGTTTCATGTTTTGAGGTCGGATGGTGCTTCTTCGGGAGACTGTAGAGAGCCAGTGGTCTGCTTGCTGTAATAAGCCAAACAATCTTGAACATAGTCTGATCTCCCATTGACCAGTCTTTCTTCCTTCGAGTGAACTAACATTATCTGTTCCACATCGCTAATGTCAACAGCCATTTCAATGTTATTTCATCTGGGTGACCGACGGTGTTTTCAATTTATTCCTTTGTGAGCATTAGTCATGGTCAACAGTAAATTCACAGGTTCCTTGACCTTGCTATTGATTGTGTGCTACGTTGAACGCGAAATCTCGTCAGAGTAACCAAAAGTATTGAAGACCGACCTGTTACCCTTGAAAATTTCTTTTAATATGTTCTCCAGAATATTTGACATAAGGTAATACAGTTATTCTTTCAGTATACCTTCATGACAATTCTATACCCAGTCTTTCTGAATATTGTACTATATGGAAAGAAATTTCATGTGAAGCTGAAAAACGTTGCATAAGCCTGTCAGCAATTTACGTGCTTATCGCAACAGAGATTCGAACTCCTGTCACGCTTTCATGTCGGTTTTGTGTAATTGGCTTCCTGTTAAATACTGGTGAATTATCACACAAAAATACTCAGCCACATTCCGCTGCAAGTGAATTGCAGTTTGCTTGATCAAATCCAGAGAACATACAATAACTGTCCTATTGAATCCAACCGGAAATACCACTGCTACGTATTATTTTCGGACCGAAATCAAAGAAATCAGTAAACTCGATGGTTTGAGCACCCTGCTTCACGTACGAAGACTTCCGTGAATTGATAGGGTACTGTTCAATATTCTCATTTCTTCCATGAATTAATCAAGGCCTGTTGATTCAACAGTGCCATTAGCCGTTCGATGAACATTCAGAACCCTCAGTGTCGGACACAACTCAACCCAATGTTGTACGCGTAACGGATCTCAATAAATATTACTCAATTAGATAATCCGTTTCATTGCTGCACACACGTTACCCTAAATCATCATCTCGGTCTCAGATGATAGGGCTGACGATTAATGATTGAATGTAGAATAGCGGCACTGGAAAAACATTGTCCAGCTTATACTGCAGGATGATTTCTGAATGGAGGCGCAACGTACATTCGGTGACAGTAAAGTTGTGATTTGGACGCCTCCAAATGAAATTTAGTAGTTATGCAGCGAATTTAAGTAGGGTTATTCACGATTTAACGTTTGTGTGACACAAGGTAAATCGCTTGGAATAATGCTGTGCTACCTGGGGACAGAATTCAGTGTTTTATCATGGAAAAGCCAAATATTTACCTCTATATTCGAAATAATATTTTATAAAACGCATTGTCGAACTATATGCATTCTTTTGTTTGCAATTCAAAGTTCTTTCGATGCGTCGTACTGCTGGAAATAAAGATTACCCATTGACCACTTGATATTAATTGTTTTTTCATTACAAAACACTTCAATATTTGTTGCGTAACTCTTCAGTCACTTAAACTAATGTAAAATGCATTCCATCCTCCTTAACTTTCGCTTTTTCATTGCTTGTCCGATCAATCCTGAATATAAAGTTTATCAAAAAAATGAATTGTAAGACACTGCTTTAATAATTGAGGTGAATTTGGTAGTTGTAGGAGTCAGTGCTGGGAATAAATTTGAAAATCCCATTGTTGCGACGTGAAGTGTATTGCATTGCTTGAACTGACAGAAACAATTGGTTTCAACCTATCATCTGATGCGTCGTAAAAGTTGGAAAAGAGTATGAACCAGCAGCGAATCAATCATAGCAATGTAGTTAAGCGCAAGGGTTGGTAAGACAGTCATTTTGAGACTTCACGGTGTATACTATTAAAACTGGTCTGCATTTTTTCATGAAGCTATTAGGCATGTTCTGCACACTGTTCGAGCTGGAAACTGATGCAGTCATGTGAAATCATGTTATGAAATAAACTTAACGGTAGGGACCGAATAGGAATTTACCAAAGGAAACGGCAAGATGACCTCAAACGTCCAGACCCACGAAAGTAATTTTTCGACATTTATTAATATTGCAGCAGAAGAGGTCCTGACAGACTAAGGTTGGAATCAGAATGAATTGGTTGGCGAAAGATTTGTTTTTGCACGCAACAGCACACAAACTCTGTTTTTTTTACATGGTGTTGGTTCGTAAATAAACTGCGCACATACAGCTACAGTGGAAACCGGTGTGAATGGACAACCCATGAAATAAACTGACCTGCAAAATTCTCTCCAAACTTGTAACAGAATAACAAACTTAGCGTTGTTTAGGAAGGTCAGATATTTTTTCGGCGGAAGCTCTCACCTTCGACTGACGTGAGTTCTTAAAACAGAATTTGAATTGGCCACATTGCATTGAGCCGTTTATTAAACGGCTTTCAATCCAAAATTCTACTTTAAGTTCAACAAGCCAAGCTGATAACAAGAGGCAATTTTCCGGAAACTTGGGTTTCAAGTGCACTTCGATTCAAGCTGCATCACAGGATCAATTCCAATTTACAACAAAGCCTTCTAGACTCCACCATCGGATGTTCCAAGTTCCAACCGTTTGGTCAATATTCTCATGGTCAACAACACACTGGGCGTGCGTTGTGAACTTAGTTCGCCGTTCTTTACTTTCATTAACTTATTACAGAATGAGA
>LOND01010765.1:0-10509 GCA_014220965.1 Paragonimus kellicotti
TACTCATAATCTACACGACGAATGATATAGCCATTATCTGAAAGTTCGTTCACCTAAAAGAAATCAATGCAAATTGTTGTTGCCTGTGTTGCTGTTATTGTTTTGCAATCAAAGCGTCTTTTTGACTTCGCCCAAACAACCACATATCTTCTTGTATGTTTATTAATTGCAGACTTGTTGCTTTCACCGTGGTCATCTGTATTACATTGGCCATCGCACTGAACAAAACCACATGGGCTCCTGATACTGAACCGCATTTACCAAGCACAGAAAGCGGTCGATCAAGAGATAGTGGTCAACCAGATGAAGAGCTTCCCTCGGGTCTATTCGATGAATTAAGTACTGAGGAATATGTTAAGGTTGTGCACGCATTGCGGACCCACATACCAGATTTGTATGCTTTTGAGCCTGGAATAGATCAGCCAAACCCTACGACAACTGAGGAGGGTCCCTCTAATGTGTACAGTCGTTCGCGTTTATCCGCAATGTCTTGGGCTGAACAATTACGGTCGAATAGTTTGTGGAGTGTAACAGTGCAGGTTCCCGAAAAAATCACTCGCTCCAAGTTTTTCGCAGCGTGCAGCTGCAACAACAACCAGAATCATTGAACCGATATGCACGAGCGATTGTGTTTTCATGCTCGTAGCAGCCGCCAGAAATCCGAGAATATGTTGTTGGTCCACTCAGTGAAACTGAATGTAAAGTCGTGCCAGATCGCACGATTGGTTATAACAAACGTCCTCTCGGAGAAAGTGAATATGGTGCCTTATTGGATTTCTTGACTATCCAAACTGCCCAACTTGATCCTCTGATTCAACAGGCATACAAAGCTAGCTTTTTCAAGATAGTTCCCAGTGACAAGTGGGGAAACGGTTTCAGTCAGACCACTTCAGTGGACACTCGGTGCCAACAAGAATCACTCAACCCGTCTCATCCAAGAGGTAACCCAAATTGTCTCATCCCAACTTTTGCCTCCCCACTGGTGACTAAGGCAAATCCGAATGCTCGTCGCATCTGGCTTCGTTTGGTTCGTCAAGTTGCGCCTTTTATTCAGTACCCAGTGGATTTGCAGTTCGAAGTAAGTCTTGACTGGTTATTGCAATCCAACGTTCCAAGACTACCCAACTAGTAATTGTGATCCTGCGTGCCGTTTGTTCTATCTCCGTCTATATCCTATGCATTTGTAATGAACGGAACTGACACGCAGTCACTTTTCCAGAAAGTAAGATGCAGTTAACCGAGATCAACTCAGATCACTGACTGACTCAGATTAGTGATGCCTCATAGGTTTGGCCATTGGTGCTGTGAACACACTCGACATACCAGTCAACTGATGAGATGCAAACTATAAACAAATATAGTAATTGTTGATTAGCGGCACACGCCACAATCCTCCCGAAGTATTAATGCGTCTGTGTTAGCTGGTTAGTCAACAACCAGGCGATAGGTTTTGCTTTTACGGGAAATTAGTCTGTAATCTCAAACTATGGGAGTTCAGACTGTTCGTGCGGTCTTCTTGTAGAACAGAGAGTTGGTTTCATCACCCAAATGCAAGAACGTAAGGACAGTTCAAATTGTAAGATATCCGCACCAAATTTAGTACGAATGAAGTCAAACAGTTTGGGCGTCGTGTTCATATTAATGTGATTTCGATTACAACACTCCTGAGGAAGGCCACCCGAGGTGGTTGAAACGTAGAGTATTACAACTTGCTCATAACGTTGTGTTATTCTCAATCCATTTATCAAAATACAAGTTGCTCGTCAGTTTGTGTATTGAACAATTCAGAGAGTATTTTGGTTACCAACTAGATGCGTCTGTTCGGTGGTTGTTTTCTTTCCAAAGGATTGCTCAGATTTGCACCATAAATTTTTCTGTCGTTATACAACTTTTTCTCACCAATACGACGTGGCATCGCAGATCCCCCCATTCGTGTCAGGTTTTTTCATTGTTCACTCGAGGGAGAAAACATGATGCGATTACTGACTAGTTCACACCACACAAGTGTCAATGGTACTTCTTTGAGTCAACGCAAGATTTTGACGACAGAAAATGTACATTGTTTACTTCTGTTTTCGGCTTTGTTATAAACTTTGCAATCAATCCTTTTAGAAAGTAAGCAGCCTTTTTTCTGCATTAATGCCACAACTGGGCATTAAATTCCAGTTCACGTTCTTACGGGGCTATCGTGTTGTTCAGTATTGATTACCTTGGGCGCACTCCGGATTATTGCACTTAAACTTTCAGCTACTTCAGAACGCGAGAAAAGTTGAGGTTTCTCAAACAATCGACAGAAGACGCAATGATCAGCCCGTTGACTACAAACGATAACCCCTTTGAGTCAGCACTTCTCAGCTAAACTGACATTACAAAACTCGCTGAGCGTGTTGGTACAGTCACTGATAAGCTTCATGAAGTTAGTGAATTCAATTTGGTTGCAACGTTCTGATTGTCAGACTATAGAATGGAGTCAACAGGACAGTGGTTCTGTCTTCTCCTTAATGTGCACGCAATCTGCGTATAACTCACAATCAGCTATGGCTAACAGCTGAAATTTGATAGTTTAGCCTTATCTAATGTGAGGTTGATGGCGCATTGGTGCAATAATTAGCACATTTGCTTATGTGAACATGAAACAAAAGTCACATTCTAATCATGGAAAGAATGTGCAATATTGATGAGCACGAAAAACAGCAGACCTCGGGTCTAATGATTATTTCTGAAAATGGCAGGCTATAAATTTTTATCTGAATGCGAAAGTTACACTCAATTGCGAATGGCAGTGAAGTGGTACGAGTTCACCCCCGTTTCACACTTAAATGAACGATTGAAATATCCGTTAGGCAACTAGACTAAGTGACGGTGAAAACTGGTTAGCTAACTATATGAAAAGGTGTGGTTTTAGAATATCCGGCATCCACTGCAGCTTTACGATATGATATGACTTTGTATACCACGAGCATGATAGGTTCATGTGCTAGTCCGCTTCAACTTCACATATGTACACGCCCAATGCGTCGAACAGTTGTGTATTGACCAAAAGCAATTTGCTTCTGCAAGACGATTATGGGTGATCTGGAAAAATACCGCCTCTGGGTTAAAGTGACTAGCTGGAAAACACATTCGCGTTAATGTGAAACGTCCGGATACCATTGTCACGTATTTGGCTACTGTGTAGAAAGTCGTAGAACAAGGGTCAAAACGGCATTAAGCACTCTGAATTCACCAGAAAAGCAATGCCCTTCTATAGAGAAACAATTCTGTTTACATTAACGGTTGTGAATTGAGCGACAAGCATGTTGGTTTTTTATTAGTGCGTTTGGCAACGATTACAAGCAGTTAGTTTGTTTAAATCCTACATCCGTTCAAGCGTTATGTTTTAATCACCTCTTACAATCAGAGTCGACGTAGCAGCTGATCGACGTTTTGGTTGGCGGATATCTGTTGACTGCAGTTCCATTTGCAACACTGTATGCGGACCCTGATTGGCTGAACCTTTCTTCAGTCAATAAACCGTTCTATTCCAGCCGCACTGCAATCATCACATCGTTGAACGGGGCGATAAAAGACAGATGAAGGTAGCATCTTATGTCAGCTAATCGGTACCAAACAAAATTACGTTGGGTAATGCCAGAGATAGATTAAATATAGCAAATTGACCTAACATTTAACACCGTTGCACAGAAAATAAAATACATCGTGTGATCTGAATTCCACAAGTTGACACTTCATTGTGGATTGTCATCGCATTATTTGACTACGGTTTTAACAATATGGGAGGTTGGTTGAACTGATTATATCAGAATTTCTGTAGTTCACAGCAATGTACTATCACCCATACATTGTAAACTAATATAAAACTAACTACAGTTCAACTGTGGTAATTCGTCTATTGTTATCGGTACCTGACGGTGATTTTCCAGTGATCATTATTATTATTGTTTATTATTATTATTATTATTATTGATTATTCTGAGCAGCAAGCGAAGTTGGTTGGATTAACGGTCTAAGGGATGAACACATCTAACGAGTGTAGACAATATTCTAACTAATGTCCGCTTGTTGCATACTGGTTTATCAGATGGCTCCTGTTACAATTAACCAATCGACCGTACGGCTTGATTTTCAACCAGAGAAGGAGAAGCAGTGAGTACCAGCATCTATTGAGAACTAGGCAAAACTAGGCCACAGATGCTTTGGAGATATATAGCAGGTAGTCATGACAGATAGCGAACCAGACGTAGCGTTAAAACGAATCAGAGTATGTGGGCGTCAACAAACAAATGAGGGTATACAGTTCACCTAGAGTTGCAAAGTACAGACATTCGTTCGCACAGCAGCCATCTGGTTTGCCGAATGAAATAATGTAGAAACACTCAACCGACACACTATCTGCTTGAGGACATTTGGACTGAAATATTTCAGCTTAACTGCAAATAATTGACGTTGGGTTTTACCCGTAAAATTAGCACAATACCAAGAATTATTACACACTTTATCCTGGACCGATCACTATCGTGCGATTCGTCTTGCCTGCTCCAGTAAGATGTCTGCCTCCTAACAGCTTTAAGTTGTTGATACTGATCAGTTCAGAATGGCTCCAATTCCGTACACACTGGACCTCCGTTAACCTCATAGCATATGCCCGCATAACTAGTTGTTTTTATTCATTTCATTTCTTACTCTCTCTCTCTCTCCACTTCACTGTTCAGTCATTGTTGGAAGACACAACGTTTCTGTTTCTTTTCTGAACCGATTATTTGCCGATATGGACTAGCTATCGGGCAAAGTATATTCGCACTAACCAATGGGGAGGCAGAAGACTTCAACAGTTGACATAAGTTGAAAAACGCTAGAACTTGTCATTGCGTATATCCATGTGTGGTTGGTCACTATTTCACACCATACGTTCAATTAAAAGTACAAACGTATGATATTCAGTTACTGTGTTGGGCACAATTAAGCAAATCGGTCGTCTGCCACGTTATCATCCGGAAAGCAGATGTTCCAGAAGAACGATCAAGAAACAAATGCCCTCAGTAAGTCAACATGATTAAGATTATGATTGTTGCTGTTCATGTCACATTTACCGAGACCAAAATAACCTAGCACACAATTCACCTGTGCTGCGTCATTTGTTATTACAGCCACTCATCCCGTATTCGGTGTAGTCCAGAAGAGATGAGTCCAGGTGACCTGTGGGTGTAGGCCTATATAACTCACGAAGCCTAGACTGGGTAGCCAAATTGCTGACTGCAGTGAGATTCTCAACGGACTGGAACGAAAAATGAGACACATCAACATTAAGATTTTTAACTGAAAGACAAATAAGTACTGAGAACACAAGTGACACGGCTAAACCGTAAAAGTTGCTGCAGCTTATGCACGATGAGGAATACAAAGTAATAACAGATAAAACGAAAGAAGTTGAAAAGCAGAAAGTGCCTTGTAGGCACCATTATCTAGGTAATTCAGAAACGTAAGTGTGCAGCAATAATCTACTGAGAGTAGTTTGTTTGTAAGGAAGACCGTAGTACACTCGGTTCATCCCACTGTGAATGCGGCAACGTCTTGCCAGAGTGAGGCATTCAACGCATTAGCGATCGCATTTGTCTTAGTGACTCACAGTCATTTCATCGCCATGGGTGTCCAGTTATCCTTCGGTTTCTGCGTTCAGTGGGAGCGGTTGTGTCAATAATTGAACTTCCAATCGTCGACTGAAATCGTAGTCCTCAGGACGTCTGGTTTATAGCAGCATTCTTTGACTATCTAAACTGTGTACCGCGCGACAGATTTCTAGTGCCACCGGAGGTTTTACGGATACCTTTTTGTGACCGAATCTTCATGTTCGCAGCTGAATGAGTGAGAGCATAACGTCGCTTGATAATGAAAAAAATATTTTATATTTCTGATGAGTAGTCGGGGATCTAGTTAATTACAAGTTGAAAATCACTCACAGTTGATCGCAGCTGTCGCATTCTCATAGATCAATTGTGAGTGATGTTCAGCTTGAAATATGTTATCTGTTTATTTTTTAGGAGGTAACGAAATAATCCACAAAACTGATCGTGATAAAACCGTGTGATCACATCATGGGTTTCACTTCTACAGTAAGCAAACACATTCCAACACCGCGGATGAGAAACAACACTTTGACAAGGATATCATATGACGTCCGTCTACCGTTATGTCGAGGTTATGGAAATCGTGTGCGGCAGAATGGTTGACAGAGTTGCAGCACGGTGAACAATTATGTGGGAGGATAGGATATTGTGCCAACTGAAGCAGACGGCGCTGACAAACTGCACGCTGCATAATGTAGCGAAAAGACGTCCAATAAAGCACAATCTTTATTGGTCAACACGATATTTGCCACGTTACGCACGCACTCGCGTTCGAGTCAAAAGTCCAGTCCGCAACATCCCGGTTTCCGCCCGCACGTCGTGTGCACTTCTGCCTGGTTTGTGTGTGGACGACGACTTCTGTCGGGTTTTTCCGCTGTCATTCTCGTTCGTGGCCGACATCGTTGAGTGATGGCTCGTCGGTCTTTCGTGTTGTCCGCAATCTATCCACTGTGCTTTGACCGTATTCTACGACCGTGTCGAGATATTCCTCCGAGTGTTGGAATAATCGCGCCCCCGATCTGGTCGTCCATCCCATTTTGCCTGCCATGTCTCGCCCGTTGGTCCGATCCAGTTGAGCGATGACTCATCCGATCGCCCATCCTGTCCCCGAACCAATCGTTATGGGCTTTAAGACGTACCTCCCATCGCGCTGAGGTATTCCGCCGAGAGTGTGGAATACTCGCACCTCCTGTTTGACAATCCACCACAATAGTGCAGACGACATGCAAACACGAACGGGCTTAGTATCAACTTCTCAATCAGAAGGGTCATGTGACCAGTCTAATCAGACGTAGGCGTGTGCAAGATTACGGGCGAAGTGACTTGCCAAGAGTGGTGAAACATGCAGGCGCACATTCCATACTGATACAAAACATATCACAGAGCCGCTCGTCACGTAGCAAAGTTTCAGAAAGAACACAAACAACATGGAGTAGAATTCTATGTCGGAATAAAGTGTCAGTCGACATGGAACATCGATAAAATGTAACTTGTTCGACCATCCCTATATCAGTGTATGAGTGTGTGTAGTAAACTATCGCGCACCGTACAAATGGTTGACCATATTCATTGGAATCCATGTACAGAGTAATGCATGCACATACATTTCTAACATAACTGTGTCCGCACAATCAGCAATGAGTGTAACCTCCGGACTGTAGCATCCGCAAGGTGAAGGATACACTGATAAGCAGTTAGGGTGAACAACTGTGATAATTCGGTCGTGCCTAATAGAGTCAATGGCGCAGTGGTAAACACGGTTGCCTCACGAAAAGCAAGGCCGGAGTTCTAGTCCCGGCAGTGGCAAGGATATGCACTACTGACGAGCTCTAATGAGAGCGAAACTCGAGTCTAGTGCTTCTTTTCGAAAGGGGCGACAGCTGCGATCAATTGTGTTCAACTTGAAATATTTAAGAAACACCAGAATACTGTACCTCTGAAAGGGGTATCGTGCTTCTATATGTCGTGAAGTAGGCCGTTTGCACGACGGCTTTCGGTAGTCCTGGTTCATCCGCATTAGTCATTTGCCTGGCGCGGTGAAATTGTAATAGTTGCGTAGAATGAAACCCACCCTGACATATTGTCACCCAGGAAAGGTCTCCGGTTTTGCAGTAATTGTTATTCAGCAAGCCTGGACGTGGACACCTTCTGCACCAAGAAAGCTGGCTTCAGCAGCTTAGATCAAATATATTTTGTAGTTCATGCTGTGGGCCCACCACTGATGATGCTTCATCAGACGCAGGTTTTGTGTGTAAAAAAGAAGTCGCTGATAAGCAATTCGACAGATTTGTTAACTCAGGAGAAACCCAATTGCGAAAAATCTGGACTTTGGCTGGATTTGGACCAACGACAGAAACTAAATGCCCAGACGTGACAAGTGTTCTGCTAGCTCAGCTACGCTGGTTGGTTTATGTATTGGCGCTCTCTTTTTTATCTTTGCGTGACGGCAATGTCGAACTGTCAGTAGAACATCACATCTCTAGCGGTAATTGACGGATTCGTATACTTAGCGGATACTAACAGCTCTGATTTAAGTACTGAATCTGATAAAACATACTGCGGATTATTGTCTCACTATGATAAGGTTTTGGTTCGCGTGTAGTGAAACACGATACAATAGATGAATTGGTGCACGACGCATTTAATCATTAGTCACAGATACTGAGTTAACCGAACGCGATATCCAGAATGAAGACCGAATATTTGTTGCACGGAATGTACAAATGGCCTGTAAACAGCTGTAAACGTCATCGATAAGCGTACATCAGTGCGTTCTAGAAGTGCGATCTAGGTTCCAGCATGATAAACTCGTTCAGCCCAAGGTGTGCGCGACTGTTGTCCGGCAAACCTGAACTGAGAAAAAGTTGTGATCCAACATAAATCAAAATGACCAGAGTCAGACAGACAGGCAGACAAGCAGACATAAATCGAATGATCATTCCAGGGCCCACAACTCCAACGTGTCTACGGTGGGATGAAAAAATATCTAGTCTAAACCGCCATCAAAAGCATCTACACGTACAGTCCGTACAGCCCTAGAAGAAGTCAGTTCGCAAGCAAACACCATACTTGTAAAAGATACGTTACGCCCTTTAACCCGTCCTGACCCACCCGGTTCGATCAGTACTCACGTGTATCAACATGTTATCCTAGAATGCAATCACCCAACCAAAACCTGTATGATGCGATTGATTTCTGTCAACTCAAACTAAACGGATATATAATTTTTCAGGACGAAGCAGGTTTCCAGAGAACAAAGCATTTCAATCTGCACAAACATTTTGAACGAGCTGTCCACGGGGATCTCGACAACCCAACAAGTTTCTTTTATCATAACAACAATAGAATGGTCAAATAAGACATGCTGACGGGAAGCTGGATGATATGGCTCAGTAGCGAGGTCACAAAGCTGAGAGGGGCCAAGCAAGGCTTACTGTTTGCACAGCATGGCTATAGTAAGTTACATCAGAGCCCACAAATTGCACGGTAAACCTGAAACAGGGCATGACGTGCCTCAGATTCTACAGCAATACGGTTACGTTTCTATGTCTTTTTGTGATCTGGAAATCTGTTTCATTCACGAATGTAGCTCTTTATTATTTATCGCTTGGTGAAGAAACAATCATGATGGCAAATTAAGTTAGGGGAAATGTCGTATTTCTACTTCGCCCATTTGCACTCATCTACGCATGCTGCTTCCCAGTTCAGCAATGTCTTTCAAGCGTTGAGTCTGTTACAGAGATGTGTGTGAATAGCCACGTGTTGTCGATCGCAAACCGCGGTGACCAAAATCCTGGGTCGATGGCACCGATCGACTGGGAAGGTGCATACACCTTCAGTGTTAAGTCGCTGTTGGCGATTCAGGGTAATTCACTCACAACGCGTATTCGACAATTCCAATAACGCTTATTCAGACGGTCGGGTTGACGGGACTATCTTCCAAGCCCATTTTGTTTTGAACAGTTTTGATCGGACGGTATCAGTTTCCACTTGCATTGAATAAGCCGGATCGGTATTGGTAGACCTTTTCAGCTTTCGTTGCTTAGTCCACAAAGAACCAAGTGAATTGAGTGGAGAGATTTTGGGTATAGCTGCATTTGATGGACCGACAGATTGTATGATAGTATGGTGTGGTGAAGTAGTAATGGATGGCACAGCAGCACCCTCGAATTGACTTGGTCCAGGTTCCAGTTGCCCAGGGTACAAATCAACGAACGGACTGGAAGTAATTGTCAGATTGCCGGACTCGTACAGTTCCAACAACTGTTCCACAGATTTGTATGTTTGACCTTGAAACCATATGTGCACTACTTTCCACTTAGTCGGATCCAAAGAAGTGTGATCAATCTGCAAAAACAAGTAAAATGTTGAGACAAGGGAAAAAGATAATGACTCAGCCTGATAAGATTGAAACTTATATTATGTATACTACTGCAAGCAGACAAATGTTGATGAATGCATGAAGTTAAATTCATCACCCAAGCAGTGAACAGAAGAGAATAGTAAAGGAACTCATACATTGATATCAACAGCGCGGAATTCATGGCAACCCTTCACAAAATACTGAGGTAAAACTTTATTCTATCAGTAGGAGAGCCGGGAAAAATGCGGTACAAGAAACCAAACTCAGCACAATACACACTGAAATCTAATTAACATGAAGCAGTAGCGATTAAAGATGGGATTTCTAGGATACTTAATGTCGTTCTGCTGATCTCTACGATAATCGGTGTTTTCCTCCGGGCACATTTTGCGCGTACGATTATCAGTCCGTTTGTTATGAAAGGTTATTGGGTGCCATTTCATCCAATTGTTGAATTCTTTGTGCACACTGGTGTGTACACTTTTTGGGCAACAGGTTATTCAGACATTTGTATGGTTAATG
>LOND01010772.1:3033-14078 GCA_014220965.1 Paragonimus kellicotti
AAACACTTCTTTGGGCTCTTGCAGCCGTAGCCAGTGTGAGTTGGCAATCCTGTGTCTATTCATGCTAACGGGAGAAAATAAGATGAGTCAGTGTTGACGTTTGTGGTCTAAATGAACCGACGTCTTAATCATTTGGCAAGTTGACCATACTTACTAATTGTATACAGAGTTGACTATCAGTTAGCTCGATACAAACACAGGAACTAATTACACGGAATTGGTTTTATAAGTCGCAGGCCATTTCAAATGAATTTCGACTTCACGGTATCCCATCACGCTCACGATTCACACAACACGGAGAGCGCCACTTTTAAGCATCGTTGGTAAGGCGTGAACACAACGTGAAAATCGAATTTTAAAAGTGAATTTGTGTGATGTGCAGGGGATCCGTGTACAACTTGTACAATTATCCCCGATATCTCCAAAGAAAGTCCATTTATTTTCAGACCGGCTTTTCGAATCCATGTACTTTATCGGATGGATTTTGCACGGAAAGGAGGCCGATCTGGCACGAGAGGTGCCTATGTCATATGTAACCAGATAACAGTGGGTCAACACATCTGCTTGAATATTGCATGCCAACCCAAGAATCTCACGCCGCAATGTCACAAAATTTGTTAACAGAATTTTGCACACATGATTTACTTAAAAGACTATTCTGACAAACTCCAGTCTGTGTGTTTTCTAATGGCATTAGTCATACTGTTTGCGATTCAAGGTTGTTATCGCTTTGTTAATAAGTTAGAGTATTGCTAAACATTGAAGGTGTCGCATAATTTTATCACATAATATACGTACTTGCAGTCCGTACGCACATCATTGTCGAGTGTTAGTGGACTGTGTACGCCTGTTAGTCCTGTCTTGACAGAAGACTTTAAGACCGTTTCACTCAAACGCTCCCCAGACTAGTCCAATTCGAATCAAAATCTCACTTAATGACAATGACTAATTTAGCTTGTCTGATATCTTTAGAATAGCGTCAAATGATATATGACAAGCAAATCACATCTGGATGTTCATCGAATGGTCTTAAAAGAGTTAATCAGAAATTGAGTTTTGCGACCACCTCCGAAGTTATCGAGTACAAACTTAACATTTGTTCAGTAATATGATGTGGTTTCCTAGAAGTTGATTTTATGGGCATTTTCATGCGTGTGGTTTCCAACACCTCAGTCTACAGTGATATAAGTAATTGAAATATTACCTTACTTTGTTTATTTCATTCAAACTGGTTTATTCTTCCCAATAATATTCCAGATTACTACCATACAGATCTGCCAACGCAATACGGAATTTTCTTTACAAGTTTATAAATTATTGCGGAAAGGGGAAAGATCTTCGTTTGTACATTGATCTCTTTGTGTTGGTCAGGTCCTGACCGGAGTCTATTGCTTAGTTACAAAAATCCTAGTTAATAAATTTCAACGAGTTTTTTTCACTTAAGTTACTTCACTAGTTAATTTTCTCAGTTCTCATCTGCCGTTCATTAGTCAGAATTTGGAGTAGTATAGTACTGTGAGTAGAAACTGTCCAACATTCGGTTGCTCACCGATTGTCAGTGATGCTTAAATCCTGATGCACACAATCAGGTTTTGACATTGCGGGCAGTATGTTCTACTGTTAGCTAATGTGTCATCATTTGGGTTGACACAAATTACGTTTATACACCTCAGGCCTTAACGGGAAGATGAAATGGACTGACACTAGAACGCTGAGCATACTGAGCACACATTTAGAGTCCAAATTGTTGCAATATCTCGATTTGCTTTCATCAGTCGCAAACGTAAAACCAGCAAATTTTATACAAACTGAGTCTAAGCAACAAACAGTTGAACGACAGACCACACAATAGTTCTGATACTTTCTCGCACGCTAGCTAGTGCAAATAATCCATGGCAAGAGATTGATCTGCATCAGACCTTGTGTACACACAGAACTGGCCAATGTTGTTTGATTAGCATTGCCTCGCTAATGGCTACAGTTTCGGGTTTCGATTATGCAGCAATACACGGTTTGTATAAAATTTGCTGGTTTTACGTTGGCGACTGATGAGAGTAAATCGAAATGTTAACATCTCGCGATATATGTCTTCTCTCTGTTTTGACTAAATGGATTAAGGGAACTCAGTGTTTTAAACTTGGCAGGTCGTCGTCGTTGAGTCACTTGGGAAACATTAAAAGTAGAGAAGATAGTTCATCCACTACTGTCTGGCTGTTTACACTGCTACTGAGGGCTGTAATTTACCAAATTGTTTGCATGTACTATATATGTTCTAAAACTGATATATTTCACACTTCCACAAAATATCCAACGCACTGCGTGAGTAGAATATGGCTCAATCTTTAAGCTTTCAGGGGGTTGTTTCCCAAAACTACAAACTTAATTTGCGATGCCTGGACGTATGTAGTGCGTTTCAACAGCATACCAATGTCTCCCCTGTTTTCTGTTGCTCCACGTCAAAATTTTGATTGATTGCAGATGTGTATAAGAGACAGGTTGTAGATAGCCTTATATGGAGACAGTTAACATATTTGGTTCCCCCAGCGATCTTGAATAGAATAGTCAGAATACATAATTCATGCGTCTACCGGAGAAACCTTCTATGTATCTTAATCTCATAGCGGCATGCAACTAAATGTAGATCTTGAAAACAGTTAATCCACAAGAACTGCGCCATGTGAATCAGAGTGTTTGACGGGTTGACGTGAGAATTAGAAAAACGGACACTGGGATAATGATTATCAAGGCAGCCATAAAGTCAAGTTTAATTGGTTTTCAACCCGGTGGATTGGTTGTGGTGGTTAGTAGCTGAAGTCTCGAGGGAGTGATATTATTTTAATTTCTGCAAGAAATAATACAGCGCATTCCAAACTTTGAGTGTATGTTCTGGCTGAAACCACATTTCGTTTTGATGTGTTAACATTCCGTCAGCCTCTGTACATATGTCTGGGCGTTTCCATTTTTCTCAGACTGCGTGGAAACACGCTCCTTATTACGAGCAACTAATAGACAGTTTGGTCTTCTTATGCACATCATACTTCGACCACAGGAATAATTCTAAAAACCGAGAGCGGTATTAGTCGTAGATCGCTTTTGCGTAATCAAGACGGTCACTGGAGCTCTGGTCTGCTAAATCACTTATTACTTTGCTGCGTTACAGTTTCTGGATACATCAATGGTTAGTGTTAATGTATAAAAGGGAGCTCCTTCCAGTATATATTTCTGGAAAACCGACGCTGCTGTACTTTAGAACAACTTCTCGAGACACCTGTTAGCCTGCAGTGTATCTGTTAATGTATTCAAATCTAGCAATAAAATGTCGTCTATGCATAGCCCACGTGTTCGATGAAAAACAATTCCTATCAGATCATTTTTACACTACAAGGAGGAGAAAGTTTTGAACTGTATATACTATTCTGTCTTTGTGGGTCTTTTTTATTCAGACATGTCCAGCTTGTTGTCTATCCTCCAAGTGCCTAGAATCTCCATGTACGGAAAACATTCACTCACTCCATTTGGTTCCAGTTAACATTAAGTCGCGATGAGCCTGGTTCAAATTCAAGAATAATGTATTTACATTGTTTGGCACTCCAAAGATGGCTGACAAGTCATGTGTATATTATCTAATCAACATTGTTTTGACAGGCTTTCAAATATTGCAGATATAATTGTAACTACGACGAAGTCCACTAGCCATGAACCCAGTGGACTATCCAGTGTCATCCTGTTCACCTACTGAAAATAAACCTGTGGTGGTTGAAGTTCGCATTATTTGTACACAAGAGTAATCTTGATTTCAGTTCAGTCGCTCAGCAGGAAAAAGGTACCGGGATATTTGACACAAATCTGCAAATACTATAGTCTGTTTCACGAACAAGAATGCCAGACGAAGTCTGTTAAATGTTATTTCCGAAAATCCCAGCTTTTGTGCCAGATTTTGACGGGTCTGACAGGCAGAGTGTACACGACGACTAAGATAAGCAGTCAGGGAGGCTGGTGTTCGACAAAACGTTAAATACTGCATTATTTTGCAGAACGACAACTAGTTCTGCCAGGTTTTACGATAGTTTTGTATTGTATTTCCCAATGACTGGCTGAATGAAATTGCAATAGTTGGCCAGATTTCTAATTACGGATCATTTGATAGGTTATTAATAAATGACGGCAAACCAGGACATAAAGCTCTGTTGAATGATTATGCATCTTAACGTTGTTTGATCTATTCTGTCCAAGACGAGTGCCGCAAATCACCCTAGACTTCAAAGGTGACAACCGCCAAACTCGAATCTCGAAAATTCGTTTCATAACTAAAATTGATAGGAAACCGACATTGAAATAGAGTCGTTAATAATCGAAGTAAATTAATGGATTTCTGAATTTACAGTACCAACCATTTTCACTTTGCTAACGCAGATCACCGCAACATCCGAAATGTTGAACCTCTTCTGTAAAGAGGCACTAAGTTCAATTTGTACATTTTAACCGACCACAGGTCATTCACCTCGTCACACCCAGACAAAGTTCAATAACAGCGTGTACATTATCCATATGCTGCATCAAAATCTATTTCACTTTCAATTCCACGAAGTTCAGCTGGAACAGTTTTGTCTTTTCGCGCTCACAAGGCGATGTCTCTTAAATCACCGTCAGTTTTGATGAGTCGGGAAAGTGGCCAAGTTTGTCCAGTGTAGTAGTCTCTCACCGGTTCATATTGTCTTGGCATGGTAGCCTAAAATCAAGCACTAGTTGTGAAAGGGAAATAACATTCCGTTGCGATTGTAAACTCCTTGTACTAAACGTTTTAAGGTTTGTAATGCCTCCTGGTGTCCAACCTTCAAAATGACAATCCAGGATGACCATTTTTCTCCGTGACTGAACTGGTCAGATAGGACTGGTTCGACGGATGTTTGAACTGGTAGTCATGCGCGTCACAAACTGATGCACTGGGCAACCCAATCCTACGAACATAGTCTGTGAAACAGCTAACAACACTTGTGATCTTAAAATGTTTATGGTTTTAGGATTTTCTGTACTATCGAGTAGTAAAGAATGGACTTTGCTGTCAGTTTCTTCTGAACGGTGGTGCCAGAATTGGTCTTCGGCCATGTTAAAACTCATCAGTAGAGTATATCCCTCCAAACGTGTGTGACTGAGCCCCGCTCCATTGGAGTCAATGGTGTTGATCACTCTGCCAGTCACCGCACATTTAACAAGACCAAATATGCAAACGCTACACCACCTACGTGTAGGGTTAATGCCTCGAAAAAAGACATGAGCCGTCCGATTAATGCTGGTCGTTGACGTCGGAATTAGGACGTCTGGTCGTGTTGGAGTCAGAAAATTCACTAATTTTAATGGACAGTGTCTTGATTCCAGGTGAGAAATTGAGGGTCTGAATAACCTGAGTTGAGCACTACTCGGACTTGTTTGCTGTTCTCGTGTACACAAACTTTCGTTCCATTCCCTGTCGATATGAGGCACTGTGCTTACTATTCGCTCTTGATATACCACAACGCATAATTATCGACAAGTACCAACAGAAAAATAATTTCAAATTGCTCTTAGGCATCGGTCTCAAAACTTAATGCAGATCATAAAAGTAAAACCATTAATTACTGCAAAGTATTGATTAATTTGACTTAGTTCCACAGATAAACTCTGAAAATATCAGTATTGTTTGCAGAAAATCACGGCCAATTTTCTAAGTTATTTTTTGTACTTTTTGAAGAACGCAAGACAAATGTAGTTAAGCAATAAAATTGGAAAAGATCGCAGTTAATCAACGAGAGTCAGGAGAAACCATAGATAGAAAAGTGATATTATTTATAGAAACAAACTTCAACTTCCAGAGTGTTTAAAGGTAGTTTTTTAAACATTCCACACATCAGTTGCACTTGATTACTTCCTTGTCAGTCCGATGCAAGTACTGTACGTTTTTAGTAAGTATATGAAGAACCACACGATATCGATTAGTACTGGAAACATTTACTTGAGAATACAAAATAATCCTAAGGTCCTTATTTCACACGTGTTCGGATGTTTACTGAGATGCACTAGTTCTCTTCATCTGCCTCATACCGGCTGGAAAGACTCGTCTGTGATAATGTGTGCAGATATGGTCATTTTTGTCGTTCAACGTTCGCGGGTTATCTCCGGCTCCTCACTGTCGAAATGTCTTACTCAATTGGTTAGTTGATCTAACATGTACTCTCCATCGCACTGTATGTCCAAATGAACTGCTATATTCAATGGTTCCTTAATGAAAGAACAATCATTCAGCAAAATTGGGGTAATTGTCCCGAATATACAATGGAAATACGTACAGCCTAATCCGTTAAATATTTAGATGTTACTGTGAACCACATTTTTAACTGACCTCTTTCAACTAACTTTAGAAGGCTATGGTACTGGGTTTCACGTTTAAAGTCGTTTACTCGCTTTCTGGTTCGTGAAGGTTATACTATGTATTGCTCGGTTTTGTTGAATATCTAATCAAAGGCTTTAAAATTCTTGTTAGACTCATGACATACTTGTCCAACGAAAATAATATTCCTCATTCCAGTCTTAATGAATTTAACAGGTTCCAACATTTCAAAACCTTTCAGACCAGAAAAATCTAACTTTCTATCCGACTCTGATCATTCTCTACATTCCGATCTTTGTAGCCATATCTGCCTGTTCTCAACTAGGTCTGGTTTCCAGCATGTATATGCCGGTACCCAAGCACAACGTTGTCCTACCATCGCTTTAGGTGACACTGGTTCAAGTAAATAATAGGCCGGTTAGAATGAATTGCCGGTATTTTTATCCTCTTAAATCCTCATAAGATCTGGTTGTAAAAATATTCATCTCCAGATGCATATAAAGTAATTTAGGGACGCGAGTTGAGTCGAATATCAGTTTACTTCCTCCATTGTTTGGGTTCATTGACCGCACTTGTAAATCCTAACTGCCCCGTTTTTGCCTGAAATCAAGAATGTGCGTTGATCAGGGCATGACATTGGCCGATCGAGACAGACATCGCTATGTCTTACGTTATGTCTGTGAAAGGCAGTATTACCCTGAAATTTCTGGCTACGAAATTTATGAGTCGAACATGTCAAAGTATAATCAGAAAGTCTACGTCCTACTGAAAGTGCTCTTAGTATAGATCACGCAAAAGATAGCACAAACCACTTGAAGACCTTAAATACAAATCCAGATGATGAAATCTACACAATAACAGCTAAGGTGGCGTTATCATTAGCTCGCTATACTTTGAACATGTTAAGCATTTAATAACAGGTCTTGTTCTGTATGAGGATGCTTATGTTTTTGATGTAATTTTAATTTGCTAACTGCCCCATAAAGTGAATGCGTTAGACGGGTGCCCATAACGTTTTTGAAACGTTTCGGTGACACGTCACAGGTCACTTCGTCATCATAATAAAACCAAAGCACATTACGGGAACGTAATCTAAGAGAAATGTTTGCATATTCAGTGTACCAGAACGAGTAATTCTTGCACTCAGGACCATACTAAACATTAACACAACATGCATTACTGATTTCAACCGTGTATAGCTGCTGCTGGAATGCATGCAGGTTCTAAGACCGGGTTATTTGAGTATGGATGCAGTATGTCAGCTGAAAAGAAGCGACGTGCCTCCGAAACGAGATCTCAAAACTGAGGACTGCGGTATCATCTGCATGAAAATTACGTAGCAAAGCACTGTAGAAAAGTAACGTGGGTTAGACTTTATGCACGTTGTGGCTTAACACCATTGAGCAAGAAAAGAGGAGAATGTCAAACTGAGCACCATTTAGACATGTCAATGGAATCATCTTAATCCCGTTTGCATTTTCGCGTATTTTGTGCTTCCCCGCAAGACAATTCAGTGATGATCCTTCTGTGTCCTGGAATTAGAAATGTATGAACCAAAAGCGAGTCAACAAAGTACTTTGTGCATTTCAATTACTGCTTCAGAATGGATAATAATGTCATTAACGTGAAAAGGCGGACCAAGGGTCAGAAAACACTCTCTACCTTTACAAGTAAGCGAATGACATGCTTCGAAAAATGTGAATGTTCTGCCGAATAGCAGATGGCATATATTTTCTATTCATACTTGTCTCATATCGCGGTTTAATGGATGAGTGTTCGGAATGTCATTGTGTGTGCATTCATTCGTGATCGTCCTTTCGATCACGTGGTGTATGGGGTGTCGTTGGAAACCGACACCGACGAAACACTACCCATCTGTTTGTTGGAATCAAACGCTTTTAAGCATAGTGTCTGAGACCGTGATGAAAGAATACTAGTTTTTACACTGACAATAAGCGGCTGTTCGATTTCGGTCTGTAACAAACGGTAATACAATGGTTAAGGGTTCTGCGAATACTCTTCACTACTTATTTTCGTGATTAGCATTAGGCCGTAAAGCTGATCGCTATATTTAGCTTGATGTTTACTGTGGTAAACGATTGAAGTTTTTCGAATTGGTGAATGATTGAAATTGTTAAGGGATACAGTTATTGTCTCCTCTAGAGGCAGTCGAGCAACTTAGGCATAAGTCACGAGCGAATTTGGCTGGGCGTTTGAATATGATAATTTAGTCGTGCCTAGAAGGAGGTCACTGGCGCAGTGTTCAGCGCGGTTATCTTTCGTTTGATTTACTTATCAGAAGACACATACTTTAGGCAGACCTCATACAATAAACTTATAGTACCGTAGGTTTTGGGCTGGAAACAAGGTATACGTCGATAGAATGTCTGGCGAAGAAGTCCCGTATTGTTTGTACGAACGGTAAATTCAGCTTATCGTTTGAGTAAACTGGCTGTAGTAAACGGCACTGAGACCCTTCAGACCTTATATCAAAAGGCTGGACCATTTTCCGTTTTGTATCAGTTCTTCACATTGACGAGAAGTTGCAAATTTTTCTTCGGACCAAAGCAAAATTAAACACGCCGTATACCACAAAGTTGTGGTTATTATTTTGTGTTTCACGCTGGTCAACCAGCAGTCCTGATCTCAGTCCCATGCAAAATCTCTGAGTTCTATTTGCTATTCAGTGCTTTTATGTATTCACAGGTGTACAGCGCATTTGCGGATATGGGGGCTATTGTGAAGCGGGTATGGGAGCGTTGGATTCCCGGAGTATTAGGGTTCCCAGCAGAAAGTGTCACCAGTGGATGTAAGGATGTGTTGAATTTAACTAGCAGAAGTAGGTCGTTGTAATCTTCTGACAAATGATGATAAAGATAATGATTGTATCGTGGGGCGTATGTTACCAACAAAAAGGTACGATGTGTAAAACAATTTCAGTAGCAATTAACACTTTCTTAACTGAACGATATTGAAGTGGATGTTGCAATTTATGGGTACAAACCTTCAATACATGTAGAAAACATTGCTAAGTGTAAACAGAGACTCAACCAGAATTGTCTTTGACTTCGGTAGTGGAGACGGAAACTTTAATTGTATGTGGATACTTAGCACGTCAAGCTGTATAGCAGTTAATCTAAAATCCTGCTTTATTTCTTAATGTTCGGGACTGCTTGACAGGAAAAGAGAATAACGTTATTTGTCAACCCTTTATAGTTTAAAGTAACGACGACCCAAAGTTTGCAATACAAATTCATTTCGTGAATCTCCTGTAATCCCCAATGTTAACTGCCTTAACGGAATCTCCCCGAAGAAGAAACGCTGCAAATGGTGCGACTTCCACGCTGTTCCGCAGGACTTCTGTGTCGATTGAAGTCACCACAGTGACCAGTTCCCAGATCTTACTACGGGCCACAGTTCTGACAGTACTTGGTCTTCACCCCTATCTAAAGGCAACCTAAGGACCCGTTCACTGTAACTTATTTCCTTGGTAGCCGGAGACTAATCTACACAGAATGAATGACTTGATTACTGTGCAGACTGTTCGAGTTGCCTGACTCTAGTGACACATTATCACGTTGCTTTTGCATCAGCAATTATCATTCCTATCACCATGTTGAACTTCGAGCCATAGATACTCCGTGGATCACGAGTATCACTTGACTCCCAGCCCGGCTTAGAAACCTCTAACTCAGTGATGTGCTGCACTTTAACCTCGTTTAATTCATCTGATACGAGTTGTATTCCCTGGCTAGTCAGTCATCGGTAATTCTAACGCAGGGCCCACATGAAGCTGAGTAGCCTGAGTAGCGGAAACTTACCAGAATCGGTAAACGGCTGCAATGTGCCAACTTGTGCGTTACGGAATCCTTAAGGTTATCTACTTAATTTGTGAAATTTAGCCAACACACTGTATACTGAAGTTTACTTTCGGAATGGAGTCAATACTGGTAAGATTCCGACGAAGATATCTGCGCCTGTCTAGAGGAGTGTCTCAAGGTACGAAAGAGAAAGCACCGCTTCAAACATCCAAATAATTCGTTCAGCATCTTCGTGTGAGCAAGAGATAGGTGACAAGTACCTCGTACGAGATAAACGTTGTAGAACACGAGTTGGTGCCAATCACAAAAACATGCAATAAAGGCAGTGCAAAAGTCCATGAGTTTCCCACATAGATGTGCATCCCGAATAGCAATGCCTGCCTGTTACAACAGCCCCAATAATACTCAGAAAAGTTGCAATAATTCACCAGCATCAACAGTGGAAACCTATTACATGTACGCTATAGATGCCAGGTCAGAACAGACAAATACAGAAAGGGATTGTTCAAACGGTCATGATGAATATTTTGAAAGTATTAATCTACAGTTCCCGTTGTTGCTTAGTGCGTCGTCGACGCATAATTCGGATTGTGAATCCCTAGAAGAGACAGTCCACCGTAGGTGACCTCCTAAGATCTGGTTTCCCTGAATAGATCTACTGCATTGATGAACACTCCTGACTAGGTAGGAACTAAACACAATCTGCACTAATTAGTTCACATAAGAAGCTTGAAACTTTTGCCTCGTGTCTGCAGTTCCTGCGCATTAGCTTCTTTAGCTTCTTTAATTCGTTTTATTATTGAGGTGTTTTTCACCAAGAACATACGTTTTCTTAGAACACCAAGGATACGATGATGCTA
>LOND01010775.1:5743-16399 GCA_014220965.1 Paragonimus kellicotti
GCTAATCCGTTTCTCTTTTTCTAAACTTGGGTGTCTGCGGTCTTCTACCCATTCTTATCTTCAGCTTTGTTGGTGTATTGTATGATGAATGGTTTGCCTGTTCTTTTCGTAGTCCAACTCTGAATCTTGTTTTTCATTCTTATCCTCTCTGGAATGCAGGAACATACATTCGTATACTGAAATGCTTCTTGTATTACATTTTACATATCTTTCTTCTCAGTTTAGATCTTGTCACAAAGGCCTCACTCACACACCTACTGGTCTTATTCCTTCGGGTTTACACCGGATACGTGGTGTGTGAGTGGAACCACAAGTGGTGCAGCGCAAGCCACTTGGGGTGATGGTTTGAAGCGCAGGCGTCCTCTGGCTTCGGTCACTGTGACAGGCTAATCCGTTTCGGATGCCGCCAACCGTGTATCACACAGAAATCACCAGATACAGACAATCAGCAAATTTTTACGTAACTAAACAATGCATAAGAGTCAACACCGCACCATGTTATCCGGAGTTGGTCTGATACAAAATTGAGAGTAAGTGACAAAACGTAAATACACAACGCACATTTTTCTATTGGATACATTTTAAGAAAGGAGTGACGAACGTTTCATAAAACAGGCGATCTGTTTTCATGTATGAGGACCTGTCTGTTAAACTCCTGGCACAGACAGGACATTGATGGACAGCGGATGCTTGGGAAGGACGTTCCAGGGTTTCCTTTAGCCGTGACTTTGCAAGAATATCACGGGCCACGACCTACAACGAAAGATTGAACAGTAAACCTATGTTGGATCCGTTTCCGAAGTGTGTGTAAGCACATCAATAGGACAATCACGTTAACGTCCGGAAGCATATAACTATAATTGAGCGGCGTAACAGGATGTGACACTGCCGCAACTATAACCACTGGTTACGAAAAGCAGCGCCCCTGACCTGACCCTGAACGCAAAAATTTACGTACGGTATTTAGCGGTCATTTCGAATATGCTGGAAATCGACTGGTAGTTCATAAGCTGATAAAACCTTGTGAACAAACGATAACAATGTCAATTAACAAGTGTTTAGTCTTCAATGCCAAGCGACATACTAAGTCATGTGGGATGGGGGTTGAATTCTGGAAGGGTGCCCAAGCCTAGACAGTAGAAACAGAAGGGGTAACCGCGAACGCGCCCATGAGCATATACTGAGCACTATGTTGTCGTGAGTTCGACCCGTAATAAACGCTATGTGAGTCTGTTAGATGTCCAGGCTTGATACGTCAGATGACAAAAAACTGAAACTCACGAAATACCTTTGCATTCATAGCAGCACTGTAATGAAAGAGAACTTACCAAACAATTGGTGATTTGTGTTTCACTCAACTCGGGCGGATTCCATGTAACATGAACATCCTGAGACAAAAACAGTAGGGTACAAGACCTCATCGAAATGCAATAAGCTGGCGTCGTCAACTCAAAATAGGAATTATGGGATTGCAACACCCTGAAACTGCAATTACTCGTGAGTTACCTAACAGTGCCGTCGGTGACATGTCAAATATGCTATACATATTCATTGGAGTATACCTATCAATAACGGTAAACCAAAGGTAACGTACACCAAAATAAATCGTAGTGAACCGTAAGTAAATGGTTTGTGATTGTCACATGGAATCGTTGACGAAAACGCAGTGAATAAATTGAAAGTGTGGCAAATCACAGAGGACCCTAGACACTCAAATAATTCTTCCCCAACCAAACTCACCGACTAACCCTAGCTTGTAACTGTTCGGATTTGAAACGGTGTAAAGACGATCACATGAACAGTCATGAAATTGAGTAGTCAAAAGGCTGATAGATCTATCAACAACACCGGCAGTAATAGACTGGTGACCTATACTAAAGTCCCACGGTCGGCGACGTGTGTAATATGAAAGAAAAATAAACAATTCCTGAGGAGAATTGAGATCTGACGCACAAAAACTTTGAAACAATTTGTCAGTATGCACATCGCGTAGGAAATAATGAACAGAGGATGGCGGCCACATTCATTCGAATAAGCCGGTTGAGCAGACGCAAATTCACGCCACAGAACCCGATCAGTGACATCCTGTCGCAGGCTAGATGAGTTACAAGGTTTACTCTCAACACACAGTCAGAAGTAAGCGGTTGCCTTGACTTGGCAAGTCACGTGAGAAAGAGGCTTAGCAGAGTTCACGCCGTGATAAACCATAAGCTCATGGCGTAACTATCTAAATTCACGTAGAAACAAGAGTTAGATGTGTTGAAGTGAGTTCACTTTCCTTACAAAAGTTCCGTCCCATCAGGCTGGAAATCAACACACACGTACGGGTCGCAAGAGCACGCATCAGGTGCAAACTAGATTTTGGAAGGAGATGAAGTTGCATCTGGCTTTCTTGGGATAGTTCAGTCCGAACTTCCTGGGGGGAAAAACCAACAGACTAGCTAAGTTATAACAATTATGTATGGTAATTATTTTGTTAGTTGGACGTGCCCAACTCAAAGGAGCTTCCTTAGCAGAAAAAGGACTAAATAGAACGCAAGTAAATGTAAGGGACATGGACGGGATGTAACACTTGAAAGATATTGTGGTTGTTTATAAGTCATGACGATGGATGGTCGAGCAATATCACGTACTATGACTGACTAACGACATACTACATAACCAATCTGAAACGAACAAGAATAAAAGTATTGGCTCAAATAAGATTAAGAGGGAAGATTTGGTTGCAGTCGCTAAAAGCATTGCTTAATTCCGGAAGCTAACATCCAACAATGTAGTAAGGGAAATGGAAAATGGATGGAGAAAGGGATTCAACTGGGCCAATCGATCTGCCTGACGGGCAAAGTACGTCTTATCCTTGTTATGGGGGAGTAAAACAATCAGCCGGGGGAAGCAGTCGCATAACTTCAGATTGAACTTACCTGCGCACAATCAGTGAGTTGAGCAAACAGCTCAGCCAGTGGGGCGAACCAGGGAGGAAATGTCTGCGCCACATGGGCTACCGATAACATTCCGCTCCAATTGACAGATAGTTCGTGCCACCAAGCGGATTGTACAGACGGGACATGGCAGCCAGTGGCCATGGAGGGGATAGTAGGAAACACCAGAAGGAGGCACTGCAGCAGACAGACAATGTCTTGAAAGATGGACAACAAAGCTGAATTAACACGGGCACCAGAGGAAATGGGAGGGTGAGTAATGTTTAATTTGAAGTTTTTAACAGTTCGACGTAAAGCCAGGTGCGCCAGCAATCATGAAGTTATTTCAGTTTCAAACCGACCTAAGTCGTAGCTCGTGCGCCCAGCAAATAGAACCAGCCGTTTTGGAAAAATCTTATCCCCAGACGTCATCACTTGAAAGGTGATTCCAAAGAACAGACAATCGCATGCAAATGGAAACCGACGAAGTTTAGTAATCAGCGAACACCTTTCGTTCATCCTCATTAGAGCACGCGATCGCATAAAAGCATGGTACGTCGAAATACAATGTGGACTTGTACTTTCCAAGAACAGCCCCATGCAATTCCAATACGACAAGCGAGAAAGGTTGCAACAGACTGATTTTGCTGTTTGAAATGAGAAAACTGACCTATCCGCCATGCACCCTCCAAACACTGATGCAACTTGCCAAGTTAACCATTCGTAACCGTCGCAACCGCAGGTCCTCGTACACTTTTAAGGAGCCGTACACGTTCTAAACCGACGGGATGACATCGTCAACTGTTTGAAGTGTGAGTACAGCTGGTGATTTGTGCCCTCCTGTTCGATTTTATTTGTTATTGTTACTGTGATGTTAATACTTCGTTGTTTATTATTCGCTCTCCGTCTAGGAGCAAACTGACAAAACCTCGTATCGTGGAAGTATCACCTCCGATCAGATAGACCGTAGGCACCGATCCCACTGTAAAATGGGACATGGATTACCAATCTTACAGAAACTACGTGAGAGGCTTGCGGAGAAGACGAAATTACAACAACCAAGCCAACAACAGATGGTTCAAGGGAATCTCTAACACCATGTCGGCGTCAAGGGGAACGGCGCTGAACATCATTATGCCCGTTCAATAAGCATACATTGGACACACAGCAACACAGGTCAAAGCATAAGGCATCTCAAGCAGTAATGCGAGTAACCTAAGGATATCAAATCGGTCCATGCCACTGAGGAAATAAGGAACGCTATCGTGTCAAGTTACTAGCAACGGAGGACCCGAGAATTAAGTAGATATAACATTAGACATCCTTACGTAAAAACAAGTAGAAACTCAGAAAGGTTCCAAGTCTATATAACGGACAAGTCGGCACAAAGCGCACCTGGCCGCCCACTTAACCAAACAGACAAGGTGAAGTGTTTTTGTTGAGCCCCACAACACAACAGGTCATGCGACTTGTGGAGAAATGCACAAAAACATGAGCGTATCAACGAATTCGTGCTATCGGACATACCACTGAATCAGAGATGCGATAAGTTACGTATTCAAACAATGCACAGCCGCTAGCATTAAGAAACCAAAGATAAGCCATACGGACCTTTTTCAAAAAAAGTACACTTCGATATGTCGACCTGGCCTAGGATCCCACATAAAAACAAAGTCGACCTAGCACGGTCGACAGGACACCAAACCAGTTTTCCCGAAGGACATCACGAACTGTATATCACTTTACAGGTCGTGAGGTAATTCCCAAAAACGAATTCATTCCGTTTGTGAATTAAGTCCTCCCAGGACCGCTCCAAATGATGGGACGAATATGCCAGATGGATCGATATGTCCGTGTGTTATCATTTTCCACCCGAATAAGTACAGCATTAAAACCTACCAGTATCTTGAAACCGGTCCACAAGTCCCTACTCACCACACTTGAAGGAAAAATGTTTTGGAAGGCTATATTTGGTAGCTGCATATCTAGGAGTAAACAAGGAAGTAAATTCGAGAGAATTGCTGAACAGCATAAATCGTGGATTATTTCAATACGTATGCCTTTAGATTAGAGTGAGATATGCACCGGTGAATTTCTACCAGACCTAGGGTACGATGCTGATGGACAGCTATGGTGTGTTAGGGTTACAGACAGAGGTAGGTCAATGCGGTTAACAGAAGATCTATAGTATTACTAGTTGTGTCCAGAACGCCGGATTTTATCCTCAACCTGAACTTTTTCATGCTGCCCACCAAACACCCTGGATGTAGTGATAGTCGGTATGATCGTTGACCCGGCCAAGCAACCGCTGACAAGATCAACCGCCCACCGACAATTTGACTGAGATCATTCGTGAGAATCGTCAAACAGTACAGCGTGCTGTTACCGGCAAAGCATCAGTCCCGCGGACCAGTTAATTAGCTAGCTCGAAAAGAAGCTTAAGGGAGAGGTACCTTCGCTCCGAACCTTCTGACAGTCTATTCTGACCCATCTGCAAACTGGGTGATGACGTCAAACGTATAAATGCATCAATACCAGCACCGTCGAACATCACAGATTCCCCGATAGATCGGAGGAAGCACTTATCCCCTCAACGAGAACATTAATGAGTTGCGCGCTCGGAGAACGCGCGACCTAAATGTAGAAAGGTAGTAAGCGACTCAACAAGCGATCCATTAATAAATAATTGAAGGACAGATCCCTAACTCGCCAGAGACTAGCAGCTCACAAATTGCCGTTCACTATGCACATCAAACGGCGCAACGAAAGAGCACGTCCTCATTCAATAATCGGAGCTCCTGAAAGGATATCCGGCGGTAGTGCTTGAGAAAACGAGTACAGCGCTGGGTGGCGAATGCTACGACATAGCGACTTCGTTTTAGTGTCCACCAAATTAACAGCGCCCGACATGAGCACACGTGCCGCCTTATCTCAATTACACTGCTGCAGGCCTCAAGACAATACGTAGGACTTGATGTTGCTATTATTGAGATTGTTTATATGGACAAACACGAGAAGCAATTTATCAAACGGACCTTGTGTCGTGTGACTAGCGCCTTCTACTAGTGAAGACAGATCGAGATCCATCGCACGGTAGTCTCAACAGGTCCGCATGAACGAGTGCTTGCTAGCTTCTAAAGCAGAGACTGACGAGCTCCAAGCTCTCAGTCGGAGGCTGACAGCTGATGCAGTGGTACATTTGAACTTCAAAAGTAAACACTTTCGTTGGAGAGAGAGAGGGCATATAAGCTCGAATATCACCCATGTTCTGTTCTTCTCTCATACCTAGACAGAGTAGCCAGATGCTAAATATCTTGGCAGAAACCAATTTAATAAACTTGACACGTCGCCACAAAAGAGTTGAGACTGGGCATTAAGGCCACATTGGATGTCAAATGATTTACTGCATCCCGTTAGGAGCCAGTCCTCGAGCAAGTACATCCACGTAGCACAGCAACCCAACACGATATTAGGCTCGATTCCACTAACTTAAGGTTAGTCAACGAAATCAAATATGGGACGATAGAAGACCACAGCTCGAAGAGATGCTCGGATGCATTAAACTACACCGCCGGGTAGTGCGACATGAGATCCTTGCTGTCTAGATCTAGCATATCACCTGGAATATATTTTTCTCGGAATATGGAGGACAACCAAAGTCGTGGTCCGAGTCTTGAAGGGCTGGTAAGTTCTTCGATCGATATCAAGTTCAAGAACCTACGAAGCCTATTCAAAAAAAGTAAGCATCAGGGACAAAGTCAAAGTTTGGATTTTCGCCAAATTGGTCGATAGAAAGTATCGGTGTTCCCACTTCTGATGAATTCTAGGATCCATTCATAAACGATGCGAATATGGACAAGGAGGCCGGAGATCTGGACCAAACTATCGGCAACAACTCTGAGCACACACAAATGGCTGCTGGCCTTACTGTCAGACAGAATTCATAGTTCGAACACGTTCGAGCAGACATTAATCACCACACTCAACACTGCTAGTCTACAGCCAAATGAGGCACCTTCGTCATTTCATATAATAAACTTGTCTATGTCGAGATTGTGTCCAATCAGACAGTAAATCTATTCCAATCTCCTTGACCTCTTTTTGAGTGTCACTTTTCCCATTTGTCAATTAACCTGGTTTTTCTTTTCCGCAAACTACACGTAGCCTGTTAACTGTGTCATCAATTATCAAGTAGTATACCAAGCTCAAGATCGTCATTTTACGTGTCAAAACGAACAGTTTGACGGTGCACGATGTCTACGGGGATCATACAAACGCGCGATACATGCGGCGTTCCACGTTCCATCAAGCGTAACCGCGACTGTGATAGCTTAAACGAGTCATGTGTAGGCGCACATCACACTGTTTCGATAATTAGGACAGAATGCCATCCGTATGCCTCAACAGGATAATTGCAAGTTGAACATCATCCCACAATTGATCGCAGCTGTCGCATTCTCCATAGATTTTCCAGTCGGCCCCTTTCGAAAAGAAGCACAAATCCCACCCGACTACTCATCAGTAATCAACAAGATAAGTCAAAACAAAGTGTTGTTACAGTTCTGTAGCTTGCATTATCTACAATAAGGTGATGAGTCTCTTTCAATCACGAAAATGTAGATGTTGAACGTAAAGAATAAAAATAATTCACATGCCTGATAGGCAATGTAACTTAATGCCAATGTAACTTCGCGACATTCCCAAGTGTAAGAGACAGCGTGGAGAGAGAGATCAAAACTGTTTCTTACAAACTATGTATAACCTCAAGCAATCAACATTTAAACACGCCCAAAAAAAAAACTGACGAGGTGAGAACAAACTTGCTACACCGTAGACAATAGAGATCTAACAATTCAACCAGTATGAAAGGCCACCATGCAGTCTAAGGTGGAAATGTTTAACAGAAAAAATTGAACTTTTAGATCAGCTGACCTTGAGGCGAACCAATCAAACGGACGGAGTCAAGGTGCAAGCACAAATGACAAATGTAGTCCTCAAGGCTTGTCACAGAAACCTCCTGTAGCAGAATGAGATATTAGACACAAACATAGATTCCAACATGTATCAGCAACAGTTTCGGAACGCCCTCCAACTGTTTCAGTTTCATATGACACTTGATGGCATATTCGGCATAGGCCTTTGTCATAAAGCCAGCAGTGGACGACAGGTTCTCTGAAATGCGTTACATATTTACGAATGACGATTACCGAGCAGGTTTTCAACAACATTCAAACAACGAGCATACTGCCCATTTAAGTAGAACCAATCACATGCGGCTTTCAAGGATTCCTCATCAGATACACTTAAGAATGACTGAACAGAATAGGTAAGTGCAGCATTGGTTACCAAATCACCCAGGCAGTTCGGAACAAAAGGAGCATTGACACGGTGAGAATCCGACTCGCGCGAGTCTTCGAAAAGGCTGTCATCAAAGCACAATAATCCATCCATTAAGTGCACACACTTCTTCAATGAATCGTAGGCCACGCAGGATTTCCTGAGGAGAATGTGGGGAATTGAATAAAATGAGCGAAAAACATTTACGATAGGATAGACTGTGAGCAGAAACAACGCTGACTAGCTTTGAACTGTAATTAGTTTGAAACCATGGGAGAATTGATCCGGTGAAATACAGTGTCGTTCTCACTGCTGTATTCAAAACCTGATAATTAACAAGGTAGCATTCTGGCATACGGAACAAAGCACTGTGGAGTTCAAACCCGAGTGCTTCGAATCCCTGTGTATGTGTGGTGGAATCCTACGAACCTGAATAGTTGCGTAATTCTTTCCGACTGATGTGAGAAAAGCTACAAACACTTACAGTTTAGAAACAAAAAATGGCTGCCGTTAGTCCTGGCGATGGACCAAGAAGTTGCAGAGAAATAAATGAGCACAGATGCATAGAGCGAGGGAAGAAACGTGAAAAACAATAACTGAACTTCACGCAACAAAAGGTTCGACAAGTCTGCGAATACAGGCGCTCCACTGCAACACAGTTTCCAAACAGCGGTATGGACGATCACGAACTCCCCAACCAGAAAGTCGACATTTACCAACCTTGCTCGGCAGCGCGGTTGAGGCTTACACAAGCCCGCGACCACGTCATCGATTAGCCGGCATGCAATTTCTCCCAACCACCACCAGTTATACTGAACAGTGCGCGGTGCGGCAGACACCCTGTCGGCGCACGGAATACATAACCCAACCAGCGAAGACTGTGCATTTTCACCATCTCGGCCACTGGTCGTGAACGTGCACATTTCTCAAACATGTGCCGACGGACTGTCGCGCTGTTAACAGGGTCAGCCCATTCAGTACAGGTTTACTGACTGAGACAACGGTGATCAACTACTGAGAGTCTCCGTGCATGTTCCGCACGAATGGGTCAATTCTTTGATCCACAGAACACATGCATTGTAACTTTATTTTTGGCAACAACTGGACCTATTTGCGACGCCACGAGTGACATCGATTAGTGAATACACTACGTGCCTTCGTTATCTCCGAGGACACTTCGTCAATAATACAGGTTGACGGGATGGGACTACCCAGGAAGGCGAAACGATCGATGGTCTGCAGCAGCCTGCCGACACTAAAAAAAGATAGGGTCAGCGCCAATCCAATTTTATAATATTAAACTTTAAAGGTGCAAAGTGCACAGCATATAGACCAGTTATATCATTTAACCGATTTAGAATGGTATACATGCTGTTTGCAGAAGAACTAGATAAAGCAATGTCGTCGGTATATTCAATATCAGTCAGCTTGCTACCTAGTAGAAGCACCACTTTGAAATCCTCGGAACATCTGAGTGGCTTCATTCCAGAATATATCTATCACAAAAGTGAAAAGAAAGAGAGAAGGTCGGACACTTCGTCATACGCCACTTGATTTGGAGAATGCCCGAGACAGTTGCCAAAAGAGTACACTATGTAAGCAGGGCGGGCACGCAACACCTTCAACAAAATGATACAATGTATTTCACACGGTGGATACGATTGATACACCTGCAACCGGGCAGGAAACCTGTCTGTTCTTCCCTTATATGATTCCCTCTGTGACTGGGAAGCTCCCATAGTATGAGACCAGTGGACAGCTTAGATGCGGTAGAGACAAGGCTGATGCCTCTGTTGTTATCACATGATGTCTAAGCATGCTTTTTGAAAATGGGAATGACTGTTGATAAGCACCAGTCACGAGGCACTTCTTCAGTCCTTCACAGGGAACGAAGTGGGGAGGTCAGCTCATACAACATTCTTTCACCACCACATGCGAAAAGTGCTGGAGAAATAAGGTCTGGAGCTGGGGATCGTGTGTCACCTTTTTCACATGCAGTCTCACTAACACCTGGTCGACGGCCAGCGCAACCATGAATCAGGGGAAACAACATCCCGTTATTTCTGGATAAAAATGCTTTCTCCACCTCATTAACTTGTACGGCAAAGTAAGCCTCAAGGTCCTACAGCAGACTCTTCTTGAGCATACGTTCTAACTCATGACGGTCTTTGTTGTATTCGGAATCAGGAGAGATCAGTCTAAATCTGTTTACGACTTCTGCTGATTCAGCAGAAGTCCACTTCCACAACGCTCCATTGGAACAAGCCTCTTCACGAAAGGTTCGTATGGCTGTTGGTATTTTCGCCAAGTGCTCGTTTGAGTCAAGCTACCGTTGTGACCAAGGTGGCTTAATTGTCAGTGCCGTTTAAAGGATATTTTCTGTACCCTTGTCGTTGAAGTA
>LOND01010777.1:0-10687 GCA_014220965.1 Paragonimus kellicotti
ATCTAGCATCATTGGAGTCGTGGTGCGAAACATGGCTCATGACGTTCTTGGCGAGCAAATCGAACGTTGTCACTTATGGTTGTCGAATACCCAATGGGTCATCAATGGGTCATCATCATATTGACACCGCCACAACCGTTCGAGATCTAGGAATATGGTATTCAAACTCCTTCAATTTCTCCGAACAAGTACGCTTTCAGGTAGCAAAAACTAAAAGGACAATAGGCTGTATCAAAAGGACATTCGGCCTACCGGATGCGAAGCTGGCTCTTTACAAAATGTGTGCTCGACCTCAACTCGAGTATTGCACCTTCATTTACTGTCACCTACGCAAATCTGATAGGCTTGTTTTAGAAAATCTCCAACGATCATTTACCAAAAGCTTGTTAGGATATTCATCCTCACTTATAGTGAACGTTGTCAATCACTTGGTATTGATCCACTTTGGTTACGAAGACTGAAGTTAAATCTTACACTTCTGTATAAACTGATACACTCGGACGCCATCACTACAGCGTTCGCCGTTCATTTTCAACACAGCTCCCCATATGTCCTAAGGAACAAAGGTTCCACTTTGCCAGCCCTGTTAGCTCGGAAAAAGATACGCGCCAACTTCATTGTAAAATATTCCTATATTTGGAATAGGCTTCCGAATCACATCAGAGCTTGTAACAACATTCAGCGTTTTAAAAAGGGCCTGAACAGCTATCTTACATCGTCAAACATGTCTATCTTCAAACTTTGTGTATCTTCTGATGTCCTTTTTGAATGTGGTCCGGAGAACATTTAGCTATCAGCTACATGTAACATACACACCCGTTCCTACTTACTTATTCGGAACAAAAACAGGAATAAGCAAACTTATGACTCACACGTTACATTTGAGCTCATTCGTAACAACCTATTCACCCTGATAAACCATCAGGCTATAGTTGTTGGTATCCGATATTGACGGTTTATTTGACTAGCATACAAAAACTCTCCAAAGAAAACTGAAAAAAATACTGCCCACGTTTACCTCACATAAGTGCATTGAAACCTCAATTCATATCTCGTGCTGTCTTCCCTGCCTCAAACCCTACTTGTTAACCACTATTAACCGTTTTGTGCTATGAAATATAGATTCTAGCTTAAACATTGACCTTATAAAACAAGCTAATGTCAAAACTTCGTATGGAATTCTGATTATCACGTGATAATCATCTTAGAAGTAGCTGCTAATTACCCAATAATCACGAAATACTATAACAATTGCCTGAAAAGGAAAGAAAATAACAAAATCCCGTGAAGTTTTGTCAAGAAAATATTATATATACATTATTTTTATCATATTACATGTGATCACTCCGCATTTCCCCATTTAACACGTAAGATTGTGTTCTTTTTCTCACTCTTGAAAACATCCGTTATGCGAGGAAAATTTCCGCGATGAATGGACGTTAGAAACCCCGTATTGACCGAGCAGTTCGCGAGATTTTCAACTTTTTGACGTTCTGGAACAATCGAAGAAGTCCTGCGCTGGAGTTTGCTCAATTCTTCGCCGGATTTTGGAAGTTCCCGTCCTCCCTCGCCCGAGCCGAATTATTTCAACATTTTCCGACGCAAATCACGCCGACTAACGGCGAAATTCGTCGATGATGGGTTTGCACGTATTTCCCGCATGACCTTGAAATATTTGAAACATCGTCCCCCACATAACCTTGTATAAGAAAAATTAGTGTAACATCTCATCTTTTGAACTGAATCTGTGGAATGAGCGAACTATTTCTTTTCCTGGTGTGTGCATCAAACTTTCGTAAACCGCAACCCATTTCTCTCTGATTATGCTTTTTTTTGTCAGCAGACTTCATGTTTATCTTATAATGTAACCATTTGTTGATTTGTAACGCCTGTAATTATCTGTCATGATCGCGCACATCCGAGCGCGTCTCTCACGAATGCGTTGAGAACTATACATTATTATTTTTACTACTTGTATGCAAACTTTTCGACGAAGACTATACGATATCCGTATTTTGTTTTTCTTTAATAAGGTGTATGACATTGGCAAATAGTCGTTATAATACTCCGCAATAACTAGGTAAACGAGAGTTACTCTCACACTGTTCATCACGTGATAATCAATACTCCCCAAACAGCACACAACACCACTGTTATCAGGGCAAAAGTGGGCGATTCAGGGACAAAAGATGCTTTGTTTGTAAATGGATTCTTCACGATATATACATGACATTATCCGATGCCGTATATTTATTGCAGTTTTTCCACTTCCCCTGTTGGTGCAAATGCCTACATGTTTTTATGTCCGTTCTTCTCACTTCGTGTTAATTTAGCACTTTTTCCTAAATGTTATACCCAGTGTGGTTTGACTTAATATACTGGCAGGTTATCGTGGTACATATTTTGGTGTCAGCACGTTACTGCGCAATATTGCCTATGTTCAGCGGAAAATAAAAGACCGCCGTTCGGTCTCAGTTATTACTCAAGAGGTTCATGCAGCTGAATAAGCGTGTTGGATGCGAACAAGCGTCGAGGTGGAATCACAGGAACGGCTGCCCATAGTTAGCTGAACCGAACACTGTGCCTTCCGTTTAGATACATGGTTTTTCGAATCTACCCTAAAATGCAAACTGTTTTCGTGGAGTGCCACTGCTGGACGTCGGGGAATAAAACATTGTCAACGCATCCGCTCCGAACCCAACCGAACTACCTTATGCAGCAGCGAAAGACGAACTACATGAAGGTACTGGGAAGTGTATTGTACTAGTCCCCATGTAGGTCCATTGTTTTTGCTTCTGACTCCTCCTGAACGTACAATTCTGTAGGACATTGTTGGCTGGTTCTTATGAGGAAACATATCACTGGAAGTCCAGCGAATGATGCTGAAATCTGTGAAATATTACAATCCTGAATTGCCAGAAGACCTTCGAACACTAGTGAGCGCTCTGAGAACTTGTAATAAATTGGTCGTAGGAGACGGAGTTGGTCAATTTTGGTTAGATTTGCGGTGTATGCATTGTCCTCTGCCGGTCTCCCCGAATTGCTTGCAAGGAACTGTCACTGCAGTTGAGCACTGATGGCATGCGGGGGTAAAGTCCCTCTCACACGCAGTAATGGCCAATCCTCCGCAGATTTATCAAACCTTCTTAGTCAGCGCCAACCGCGGTTGATGTTTACACGGGGCCAGTGAAGCCGTCGGATGGTCAAGCGTACATGCAGCAGTGCACTGATGGAGTGGATGGGCCATTTGGAACCTGGGAGACATTTGTCGTTAAAAAAACAAGCGGCGAATCCGGGTGTTTTCCAAAAGTCGCTGGGAAGTTGGAGAAGATCGTTTTCATGAAACCCATAATGTCTGACTTTCCCTGCCTGGTGAAAGATCCAGAATCCTTGACTGGTCCGTCTTTGGTCGTCTACTATGATCGCCTGAAGCTTCTCACAGATGGCGGTGGAAACCTCTTGGGTGGAGATGTAGACTATTTTCTACAGGTAGGGGGGAGCCGAGGTTCCACCGAAAGAGGTCCGAGATGTGACGTTGAGGACGTTGCTTCCGGTAATGTCAGATAGTGTAAGGTGAAGCCAAATGTGAGAGGACGTATGTCGCACGTTTTTAAACAGCAGCTGGCCGTCAACTTTCCCATCTGCGTTGCAGAGTCAGCGGTCTGCTCAATCCCCAAAGAAGCCCAAAGTGGGGACATATCAGCTGGTTGAACCCTGACGTAATGCCTCTACCTGTCTTCTAACGCTTCCTCACTCGTGTAGTAGTGTCACCTGTTCGCGATGAACAGTTTTTCGGTCATTCTGCTAATCTCGCGTAAATCTTATATCAAATCGCACCGTACAATTTAGTTTGTCTTGAAGAGATATATACACAACACTTTCGAACATAAGTTTGTTGTGCTCAAAAGATGAAGGAACAACAATAGACCTCGACGCAAATTATTGATCGAATTGAAGAACTGGAATCACCAAAAAAACGGTGTTCATGAAGAGTCTATTGGCATTGAGGAGGTATTCGGAGCGTCCCAAGCGTAGTTGATGGTGCAAAGCGCTGGGGCTCTAAGTCAATCTTAGAATAGGTTTCCTTAACTATCTGCCAACCACCGACTGTTGAAGGAAGGACAAACACGTGCGAGTATCGCAGATTTGTTCAGATGCTGCGTCAATATTTTGTCATGTCAAAAAAGTGTGTAGTGAGGACGAACGATCGCACTATACTATGCACACCACTACCATTCATTTGTGAGGCAGACGCATGGATTTAAGCACTGAAGTAGCCGCGAAAAGAATACAAGAAGCAAAATCGGAGTACAGTTTGAAATGAAAAGGTTCTTGGTACATAAAAAAACTGAACATATGTGTCCGTGGCAACCGTAACCCTCTGAGATCCGTGTCATACGCAGATGTGTATTCGTCGTTGTGTTCATGTTGAAGCGCATAGCTCATGTGTTGGTTTTCTTGATGAACAAACCTTGTGCCATATGCGTCCTTGGCTCACAACATGTGTCTGATGCGGCAGTTACGCGAGATAAGCAGAATAAAGTACAAAACAATAAGGAAACCACAATATTTTCTCCCAGACCGTCAGACGCACTCACTGCTGCTCTGACGGGAAGAAATGTAAGTATAATTGAAACAATTCAACGGGAACGAGCAGGCAAATTAGTGTCGTACCGTGTATGTGGCTAAATGTGGCGGGAAAGAGTTGGTGTCTGTGAGCGGTAGTTTGTTGATTGGCAGTGTACGCAGTGAGATTGTGGGGATTACTTGCACAGTAACGAAGGGAATATTCGTTTTAATCTGACTTGATGATTTGTCTAGTGATTGTAAAAATCGCTGTTCATATAGGCCATCACAAGATGGTCAATACTGACGGTATCACATTCGTCAGCCCGATCATTCGTGAAGTATCCATCCGTGATATCACTCTGAATAGTCCGGATCAAAGAGGTCGCAGTGATCATTTTACTGAATCACATCGAAAAAACACATACGTACATACACGTAACTCACGGGAAATTCTATTGAATCGTGCATGTTTCCTCGTGGGGGTTGAGGGAGGAATCAGCATATGCTTCCAAGAGAACTCAATGGGATCAGGACCGTTTTAACTCCTATGTACACCGGCCGGATACCCTTGAAACGTGTAACATGGCCTACCAATTCCAGTGGATGAACGCCGAGGACACACTTGAAGGAGAAGTAGTAACTCCGAATGGGTCAGGGCGTGCGTACGAAGAACGGAGTTGTTCAGCTTCGCAGTGATCACGACTAGCAGTCGAAACATCATCAAGATAAACATAGACAAAACCAAAGACGGCAATTATCCGTTTCGAGGGATTCGGCTTGAAGGTCGTTCAAAAGGGAAAACGGTCATTTTGGCGCGAATCCTCGTTTTTAAAATATTTTTGGAAATTTTAAAATCGGAATTTCAGGCAAAGTATTTACAGTGCATCAATTCTTAAATGAACAGCGGTACTGGAAATATTGGAATACATCGATTAAGCACCAAAAGTACTTGTTTGGTGATAAAAAATTTCCCATCATTCTCGCGAAATAACCCGTTATTGGCGTTAGTTTACCTCTTTCAAGTCCTATAAATGCGCTCATTGCAATTTTCCAGATGGAATACGTCATTCTATAGCCTGAGAGTGCTTCATTTCGTGTGGTTTCGAAGATATGGTCGAAATGGAAATATACGACCATACAATGTTGGCATTGCATTTCAACAAGAACACTAACACATTTGATGATGAAACATGTATGACAACGTTTCCAGCTTCCTTGTCTATACGATAGTTTCACTGTTTCTTTTGTTTGGAAGATTTCAGGTAGATACTGGTCGGCGAAACGTTGCCGTTAGAAATGGTTGGAAATGACGTTATCGTTTTGGTTGTTTTCATCTTCGGTTGATATGCAGCGGCGTGAGAAAAGGGTATCATGTCTCACTCTATCACTTGGAATCTTCAGAAGTAAATTCTATTCACTCTACTGCATTGTTTCCAACTAGATTGAGGTCGCGTGTCGTTCATACGAAACAGTATACGGAAACAGATGAACTCAAGCTGCCTGCCGATCATTGGGAGGTATACCTCTCAGCCAGTCGCGACTTGGTTAGAACGCCAGGTATCTATCGCGGTGCAGAAAAATACTCCGATCAATATGACAATCAACGGACTCAAAAATGATGATTACCATGTACCACAGACGCTTCACAAGTTTCTCATCACTTCCCGCATGTGTTTGTTCTCCATGTTGTTCATGGCGAACGTCATTCGGAAGGAGCAGCTACTAGTGTGAATGCATACTGCATTCTCAGACGTTGATCATCGCCTAAGTCAATCGGATGGAGCAGCTACTGGTGTGAATGCATACTGCATTCTCAGACGTTATTCATGGGCTAGGTCAGCGAGACTGCTGTCGGTTTCATTCTCCGGACAGATCAAAATCAGCGGTTCTTGACGAGGTATCAGAGTATATTTTAGTATATACAGCTCTTCTATTTTATATATGGCTGTGATTAGGTTCGCGGAATTTCGCTTTCCGGATATCACCTTGAAATGGTCTTTTGCGGACATTCGGGTTCATATATTGGCGATAGCCTGAAACTGCTTCAACCGACACTAAATATGTAGAACATGCATTCCCAACCCCGTGTTACCAATCAGCAATGTCTCTGAAAGTTAATATAACTGCAACACAGGTGAAGGGTCAGTGATCTGTTGATCATTGTTTTGACTCCCCGTACTATTCCAGCCACAACTTATCCAGTGGACGTGACAATCAGAACTCTGTTTCTCACGACTTTTGGTCGATATTGTCACCAACTTCAGAAGCATGTCTGTATGTTCTGCGATGTTCCATCATGTTAATTATCAACTGTTAGAACACCATTTATCACTTCTGGTGCTCCACGATTGTCTAACCACGGGTCTCCAATGTGTTTTGATTTGAGTACTATCTGGGCTCAGGATATGGGCGACATCACCCGAAGTATACGGTTTACGTTTATCTTCGTTTCCCAATTTGTCACAGACCTTTCATTGTGTTGTGGGCAATTATGTAGCGACTATAAGAAATGATATTTTGATAGTCGCATTCACCTGTACATTTTTGATGAGTTTGGTTTTTCACCTACTTTTGTTTTAGTCAAGCCATCCTTTCTGTAATCGACGAACCTCTCTTCATGAAACGAAAGTATCACAGGGGAAGCCATTTTTCTAAAGCGTGGGTTTTGGGTGGAATCAAAAGGGATACCACGAATGCGTTTATGGTAGTATGCGCTGGAAACAAACCCGATTACGCCACGCTGATTCCCATTATTTGTCGTCATGTGCGCGTGGGTCTAATCAAACATTTATCACACTCGATAACAGCCTAATACCATCATTATAACTGACGGGTGGCGGGCTCACCGAGCACTGGATACCATAGCTCATTATGAGCACCTTCATTTACTGTCACCTACGCAAATCTGATAGGCTTGTTTTAGAAAATCTCCAACGATCATTCACCAAAAGCTTGTTAGGATATTCATCCTCACTTACCTATAGTGAACGTTGTCAATCACTTGGTATTGATCCACTTTGGTTACGAAGACTGAAGTTAAATCTTACACTTCTGTATAAACTGATACACTCGGACGCCATCACTACAGCGTTCGCCGTTCATTTTCAACACAGCTCCCCATATGTCCTAAGGAACAAAGGTTCCACTTTGCCAGCCCTGTTAGCTCGGAAAAAGATACGCGCCAACTTCATTGTAAAATATTCCTATATTTGGAATAGGCTTCCGAATCACATCAGAGCTTGTAACAACATTCAGCGTTTTAAAAAGGGCCTGAACAGCTATCTTACATCGTCAAACATGTCTATCTTCAAACTTTGTGTATCTTCTGATGTCCTTTTTGAATGTGGTCCGGAGAACATTTAGCTATCAGCTACATGTAACATACACACCCGTTCCTACTTACTTATTCGGAACAAAAACAGGAATAAGCAAACTTATGACTCACACGTTACATTTGAGCTCATTCGTAACAACCTATTTACTCCTGATAAACCATCAGGCTATAGTTGTTGGTATCCGATATTGACGGTTTATTTGACTAGCATACAAAAACTCTCCAAAAATAGATTATGCTCAGCGCACAGCTGCAACAATCGCCCACCATTATCTGATCGATGTGATGCTATCCCAAACCTACCACCTAAACGAGATTCGGCTTCACCAAGGCGACCGACCTGGGCATTCATATCTCCGGCCAGAACGACTATATCAGAGCCACGTGTCGACCGAAGGAGAGTGGCCAGATCCGAGTAAAATGCGTCCTTGACGCCGATGTCACTACAGTCAGTAGGAGCATAAGCAGACACATGAATAAATTTCTGAAAGTTTTGCGTCTAGAGCTGGTTTTAACAGAACCTGCCAAGCGGACGGCACAAAGTCTACTGTTAACAGGAATCCAATCTACTAATGCGGCCGTCGTGCTGAGAACTATACCTACCCCAGCCTGACCTGTAACAGCGGCTGTGGAGTCACCCGAAGTGTATAACCAGTATCGGGTAGACAATGCGGGTGCTGTTAGTTCCATACGTTGACTACTGTCATGGATTCTAGTCTCCGAGATACAGCAGACGTCGACATGCAACGAGTCTAATGTTCGTGCGAGAGCCGCTTGCTGACCTATCTGTTTTTAGCGTGCGAACGTTGAAGGCACCTATATTAATTCGCATTCTAGGTCTAAGCAAGGGACGAGGGAGGCCTGAAGCTGAAAGGCAAGAGACGGAACTTACCGGCTCAGTGTTACCACGGTTAGCTACATCTGTTGTGGGACCTGTAGAGTAATTATCAGAAATGGAGGTCGGGAGGGGCCTGAGAGCTAAATTTGATAGGACAGGGGAGGGGTCAGCAGTAGCATGTTTTCGCCTATCCACCCTGCTGTATGCAGCAGATAGGGCGACCCGGTTTATACTGCGAGACGACCGATGCAGTACAGGATGGACAGCGTCGTGAGTAATCACAGTTGTGTGTGGGCTGAGATACTGCCAGGACACTCAGACCTAGACAGGAGAATGATTAGAGTTCTCACCCAACGCCTTTGGCTCAAAAGCCTGTACCGCAAGGCAGCGGTTGGGTGGCAATGTACCAGAACTGGTACTTTTTCCGGAAAAAGATGCCAACCTTCTTCCAACCCCCAACCTGGAGGACCAGGAGACTGGTTTGTCAGACCTCTACCCATTGGCCTGCCTGGTATGAGTGACTCCATCGGTGTGGTGGCCACACCAACCAGTTTGTCCAATCACCGGTGTGGTGGTGAACGTTACTCTGGGTACGCGGGGTTCCATGTGTTCTTTTCGGTCAATCACATTTGAGGAAGGTCAGTTTATGTGCTACCGAAAAACTACGTTGACTGTAGTGGTCACAACTGAAATAACTTGCATGACCACTATAAAGCTTAACGAAGCAACAAGCCGGGGTATCACATACACTAGTCAAAAATCTCCAGAGACGATTGTACCGTTCTCTGAGATGAACAACATTTCGCGGTGAAAAATATCAACTCCATCAGTGCACTGCTGCATGTACGCTTGACCATCCGACGGCTTCACTGGCCCCGTGTAAACATCAACCGCGGTTGGCGCTGACTAAGAAGGTTTGATAAATCTGCGGAGGATTGGCCATTACTGCGTGTGAGAGGGACTTTACCCCCGCATGCCATCAGTGCTCAACTGCAGTGACAGTTCCTTGCAAGCAATTCGGGGAGACCGGCAGAGGACAATGCATACACCGCAAATCTAACCAAAATTGACCAACTCCGTCTCCTACGACCAATTTATTACAAGTTCTCAGAGCGCTCACTAGTGTTCGAAGGTCTTCTGGCAATTCAGGATTGTAATATTTCACAGATTTCAGCATCATTCGCTGGACTTCCAGTGATATGTTTCCTCATAAGAACCAGCCAACAATGTCCTACAGAATTGTACGTTCAGGAGGAGTCAGAAGCAAAACAATGGACCTACATGGGGACTAGTACAATACACTCCCAGTACCTTCATGTAGTTCGTCTTTCGCTGCTGCATAAGGTAGTTCGGTTGGGTTCGGAGCGGATGCGTTGACAATGTTTTATTCCCCGACGTCCAGCAGTGGCACTCCACGAAAACAGTTTGCATTTTAGGGTAGATTCGAAAAACCATGTATCTAAACGGAAGGCACAGTGTTCGGTTCAGCTAACTATGGGCAGCCGTTCCTGTGATTCCACCTCGACGCTTGTTCGCATCCAACACGCTTATTCAGCTGCATGAACCTCTTGAGTAATAACTGAGACCGAACGGCGGTCTTTTATTTTCCGCTGAACATAGGCAATATTGCGCAGTAACGTGCTGACACCAAAATATGTACCACGATAACCTGCCAGTATATTAAGTCAAACCACACTGGGTATAACATTTAGGAAAAAGTGCTAAATTAACACGAAGTGAGAAGAACGGACATAAAAACATGTAGGCATTTGCACCAACAGGGGAAGTGGAAAAACTGCAATAAATATACGGCATCGGATAATGTCATGTATATATCGTGAAGAATCCATTTACAAACAAAGCATCTTTTGTCCCTGAATCGCCCACTTTTGCCCTGATAACAGTGGTGTTGTGTGCTGTTTGGGGAGTATTGATTATCACGTGAT
>LOND01010781.1:0-11543 GCA_014220965.1 Paragonimus kellicotti
GAAGTACAGTTGATACGCGTTTTGGACTAACCGCCGATCAGCAAATTGTTCGTGCACCTTCTGACCAGATCACTGCACCCATGTTCAACACTAGTCATCCGGTAAAATCTTGTAACGGACTGTTGCATTATTTCCGTGGTGCTACTGTTAGCTCCGATTTCGAACTGAACTGGTGGAGAAAATATTCCCAGATATATTCCAAAAATGTTTCCAAATATCTATCATCATCACAGATAGCAATACATCTGTGGCTCTGTTAACCGTGGTGGTCAAAGAAATAAGCCAATTCTACCATATGAACTACCTAAACCCGAAGCAACAGTATATTATCATCCCGGAAAATAACTTCATCTATTTCATGAACTAAATGTTGAACGTAGTATAAAAATGTGAGGACTAACCATCCACGCTGGTATCCGAAACTGTCAAAACCTCACGTCTACCATTCCCACTGGATTATACTTCAAGCATGTACCCATCCACTGTTGTAGTGAACTGTATCAACGCAATTCTTACCGAATGGCACACAATTTGATTTCCGAACACACTACAGTGATAAAAGCACCGATTCATCTTTTCAGGTATATTGAGTTCCCCTCACCAATCACTTAATCCAGTACTCTGAATGTGAAGACTGTGACTGAATACGCATGATGCTCAAATTGAATCAGCTGTTTTAAGGATGAGGTGGACAAAGCGAGCAAACATGCACATGCATTGTGAATTTGACCAGAAAATATCATGTTCGAAGACGGAACCAAAACCGAAATTGGTAAGTCAAGAAGATTTATTCACGTAAAAAGACAGTAGAAAAAGATAAATGCACACCGCGCACTGTCAACCAATAACACATGAACAATAAACATTTCACGGGTTATGAAGTGAGTTCGTCTATGAACCGATGAATCAGTAAACAGGGGCGGTTTTGTTCGACATCTACGCGGTCAGCTGATTTCCCTCATGACCAATCAAATCTGAACAGGGAACAGAAAAAAAAATTTTGAAAATTGCTACCTAGCGCACATGTCAGTGGGAGTAGATCGAACTCAAACCAGTAAACCATACTAGAAGCCAACATCGTTGCCACTGCACATACTTAATTTCCACTGCTACAGCAGCAGCACCACCACCACCGTAGACGACAATAAGTCAGTAAACCACACTGTTGATTATTTACCATACCGCTATTAGAGGAAGAACAAGGCTTTATTGTGAAGAAAGTGGGAGAGCGGAGATGAAACCAAATGATAAAACACTTACGTTTAAACTCAAACATTTAATATCTCATGTCTTCCAAGCAAATAATCAGACTATAAATGAGAGCAAGCAGGCATTTTCAAGACAGCTTCCATGCATCTTTCACTGTCCGCTTAACTAATTGCACTCATTTCACAGATGATCAAACAACGGAGGCGCCCACATCACGGAGTCCCATTAGTCGTCAGCTCCTTTAACATTACTGGTCACCCGTCTTGTGGTTTGCTGATATCCGAGTTAAGCTTCCATTTACACGCTCTCTAGTTTTACTCTCTAGAAGTTACATTGCACATGGGGAATGCGAGTGAGGCCATCAGTGATACAGCGCACACCATCTCTGATGTCACTTTGGTTCAGACACTGTGATAAGCCAGATGGGGAGTATATACCACAAACATATTCAGTGACTTCAAATCTGTGATCTAGAGCTAACAATCGAGTTAACCGATTAGTACTGAACCATTAACAATGGAGAGAAGAAAAAAAGCAAGCGAATACGAAACAAACTTCGAAAGTCTGGCGGTATTGCTCCCGACCGTTCGAGATCCAATATGTGTTGATGTATTTCTTTTAAGCGCTTCTCATAATCCATATTGGTCCACACAGACACGAGCAGAATCGGTCGACCAACGATATGAGTCACAACTGTCATCAGATCACCTTTGGACGAGAGTCGAAACTGATAGCGTCTGCCATCGATAACCAGCTCTTCGAAGTGATAAATATTATAATGCTCCAAATTGATGTACTGAAATTTGTCGGAAAATATCTCTTCCATAGTATCTGGCTTAGCTTCGGGCAAATCAATCGACATCTTATGTTCAAAATGAGCAATCTGTAACGAAGATGAGGAAATAAAATTGATTTAAATAAGTGTTGTAAGCCCGTCAGACGAAAGCAGCTGAATCTAAACAACCCTATGCCGTCAAACAGGGCTATCGCCAGTAATCGGGTTTCGCAAACAGTTGGTGCCAACGACCAACTACGAAGTAGTAGACAGCCGTTTCGACCTAGTTGGATTTAATCAGCATCACGAACGAAAGAGAAACGAACCTACGACCCCTGAATGAGCGGCAGATTGTAGTCTAGAAACTTACTCACTAGACCATGCGGTCTCGGTCACCAGGGTAGCAGAAAAGTTTGTGAATTACTCTCCCTTCGTTATTGCGCCCCATTTTGTTCACAGACTGAAATCGATCAGCTAAGGAAAGTATGTTCTCTAGTGTACGTGATACTGATGAGATCCAACTAGATCGAGACAGGAGTCTATCACTTCGTTGGTGATCACCAGGACTAATTGTTTGCAAAAACGTTTCTCAACCCCTTCTGGGGCTGTGCTGGATGCTTGTTCGTTTGCAGGCCAATCATGAGACGGCTGATCAATTTCAGTTTATGGGCAAAAAGAACCAGATTTCTTAACGAAAACAGTCGACAGAAAATGAGTAACTTTCACTTGGCCCGCTGAGTTTATGATATATTACGAGATGTGCCCCAACGATGAAGCCAACAAGTGCTCTTCCTTCATACGAGAGATTCTACTGTATACTTTGCTAATAGTCTATTGAACCACATTATTTGTGTACTACTAGCTACATATACACATATATACATAAACCTGTGTACAATTCATTACTTTCGAAAAGAACACAACATACTCGACAGACACGATTAAGTACATGTATACATAACACCCAAACTTGTCTAGCTGGCATCTGTGCACAATGAAGAATCAGAAGAGAAAAGAAAAATTTGGTGGATTGAAAAATTTAAACAAAACACGATTGGAGTTAACAGACAGTAACTGTCTCCTCTCGAGACGATCGGATAACTTGATTATCATTCACAAGCGAAGTTCTAGTCCCGGCAGTGGCAAGGATATGCACTACTGACGAGCTCTAATGAGAGCGAAACTCGAGTCTAGTGCTTCTTTTCGAAAGGGGCCGACTGGAAAGTCTATGGGAATGCGACAGCTGCGATCAATTGTGGGTGATGTTCAACTTGAAATTATTTAAGTTAGTTGACTGTAAGGGTTGTTTTACTCTGAGTTATTCGCACTGGTATGCGAATATGCCTCAAGGATCCTAGTAACAGACAATGTAAGTCTACCTACAGGTTCCGCAGGAAACGCAAACCGGCAACAGATATCTTAGAACGAAAGGGTGAAACCTTCTAATCGAGTCCTTTTCAAACATGTTCAACTCCATAATCCACAAATATCAGGGGAAGAAAAAGTAGGCTTATCGCCCCTAACTTGAAACGATGTGAGCCCTAGACGAACCTCCAGAAGAATTAAACGGCTTCGGAAAACCAGACATTCCAACAGCACATTGTAAGTCAAATTCTCAATAAGTTACAGATACTGCAGAGTAGATAGGAATCTCATTCACAACTACACCAAAATGTCATACCTTCCATTAGCAAGTCTCCACCACTAACCATGTGGAGCCGACGACTGAAACTGTACTAGATGAGTTGGTCTGTGAAAAAAAACCATCTGAACTGTTAGGATCTACCCACACTGAAAACACTGATTAATTTTATGGTTGCGACTGAATCAGACAAATAACTGCATGAAGGTTAACCTGCCTTACAAGTTTCATTACATATACTCACAGCCCATTCCCACAGGTCACCAATTATGCACGCTGGCGAGTTTATCCACAGTTGACCGTATTCATTTCTTTTTACATCTACATCACACTTTTAAATCGTCCAACACAACTTGTCCCTCGATCAATACAAAGAAGAAAAAATGTACGCATTGGTCATTCCTTTTCCCGTGTATTTCTATGATTCAACGGAACGTCGCAATCAACTTGACAACAGCGCAGTTGTTACGAATTGAATAGAGAGAAAATTTCATTTATTAATGTTTTTATCTTCGAGGTGGTGCTGAAATGTGTAGTTCGAATCCGAATCTCATAATATTCACGCCTCTTTTCGTCACTTCCTTCAGGTCTTTAGCACAGGACTACATTTTGAAAAACCCCAAGTCAGTGAAAGTGGCCGGAAGCACGTTCAGTTAACCTGCATTGTGTTTTCATCGCCGAAAGAGACAGGTTATCGATTGGAGTTAACAGACAGTAACTGTCTCCTCTCGAGACGATCGGGCAACCTGATCATTACTCACAAGCGAAAGTGGTTGAGCGTTCACATATGATAATTCGGTCGTGCCTAATGTGAGGTCAATGGCGCAGTGGTAAACACGGTTGCCTCATGAAAGCGTGGCCGGAGTTCTAGTCCCGGCAGTGGCAAGGATATGCACTACTGACGAGCTCTAATGAGAGCGAAACTCGAGTCTAGTGCTTCTTTTCGAAAGGGGCCGACTGGAAAGTCTATGGGAATGCGACAGCTGCGATCAATTGTGGGTGATGTTCAACTTGGGAAAAACACGTACAGTGGCATCGACCTTTCGTCGTGTCAGATAGCGTAGAAAACAAACTTGTTCATTGTCATTCAGATCTGAATTGGGAAGCGACGAACACCCTATCGAAGCCAGTGCTGACATCAAACTTTCCGGATCCAAACGAAAGTTCAGAAATAGTCACCAAATTATCACGTATTACCCAAACTGGCACACGCAAACAAAGCACTAGGTGGTAAGCCATAATTTGGCATGCATCCAAGGAGGTGAAGCCTGTGAAGTGAGACAAGCAGTCGATCTCAGTTACTCGCAGACGGTATTTGAAAAGGAGACGTAAAAGAAGAAAATTCCTATGCTGCATTTTTATATGCTAATGTCTAGAACAGTGGCGGGGTACACTAGTTGTCGGATCAAATGGCATGGACGTTACCGCCATTATATAAACATGACTGGATAGCGATCATCTTCTGGGCTCTGCGCTTCAGTCCCACTATATATGCCAACAAAGCAGGATAAAAGAACTGGACTGCAATACGGGTAAAAACAAGGATGGGTCCTGAATACAGCCGGGAAAAAAAAGATCCACAACGTAAGTTAGTTAGCAGCGCAGCATCCCTACAGCGCTTACGGTAGCTCGATAGCAGGGGTTGAGGAGAATACTATGTTGAAAAGTTTGCTAAGCACTTCGTGTAGGCACGTCTATAGGTAGTAACTGCAGAAAAGTTCAACGCGTCTGAAGTGGTGTTGGAAGAAAAAGGAGCCTCTGCTCCAAAAACTTTGGGGATATACTGTAGGAGCGTCTAGAAGAAACATGTAGTGACCAGCGATCGTGTGGCTTCTCTAAGGATCCCGGCTGCAACCGTTTTCCCGCTTGCTTGTTCTGTACGCATGATTCTGTGTACGCCTGCTATAGGAGGCCTGATATGAACTCAGTGCCACTTTCTTCAGTCGTGCAACTAATTGCACGCAGCGAACGCTTGTCCTTTTCCTAACGACTCATCTACTATTCCATTCTTCAAGGTCGTTTAACCCGAACCTTTTCGAGCGTTGTTTAACGCACTCGAAGGTTCCACGCACTTTTCGCTTGGCGCGCTTTTGAGTGCCGCCGAGTGGGCGGTAGCCCACCTCGCGCTTCTTTTCTTTCTTCTCTTGGTTGCTGCCGTTGGTCCCAGACTAGGCTAGAGCTAACTGCTTTATCGCATTTCCAAACATTGCTGGAAATATACGGTTTGTTTCCAAACCTACTGCGTTCTTTTAGTTCGATGCCTGTTGGGACTACGTTTCGATTGCTCTTCAGGAAAGGCGTTTTAAATTGTTAGTGGACGAGGGTCTAGCGCATACCCACTTGTCCGCTACACATAGTTAGCAACCCGCACAGTCTCGAATGGGATGAGTAATTTACTTGTCTTTGAATAAACATTGGTTTTTCTTTGTTCCATGTTGTTTATGAACGTTTGGTAGAAGACTATATTCCGGCATACAAAATCACACGTTTCGCCAACTCCGATAGAGAAATTTTCACTACAATTGGGATAGTGAATCCGATAGGCCACAAATAAAAGGTATGAAGAAACACTTGCATAAAAATGTCAAAAGAAAACCGGAGGCGTTTCATGAGCATGTGTAACACATAAAGGCAGGTTACCGTCGAGAATTAGACCTATTAAAATCAATGGAATAACTAGTCATGACTATCCGGACAACCCTGAATTTCTCGAAGAACTCTTCGAGTTAGTCTACAAGAGGGCAACGGGTGCCCGGCACCAACTCTGCATATGAGTTGACACAAGACTCTTTAAACTGAACCTCTACATCCAAACCACGAGTTGTTCCGATAACCACACACTACGCACCTCTGTGGGTACATGCTAAAATTAGATCTCCAAGAGGAGCTCACTATGGCTGAATAACAATTTTATCTAGGGGTGTTTCTCCAGTGAAAATTTCTTTCATAAGACATAATTGACGCATCAAAAGTCTTTTAGTCCAAAGAGGAACCTGACCTACATTTCGTTTGCCCCAGTGGCCCTACTTGGTTCTCTCTGAGGATAAGTAGGCTGATGCTATTGATTCAGGAATCTCTACTAGTGACTACCGGCTATATCAATTACAGCAGTGAATATGCCAAGGGTTGCGAGGGTTATCAGGTCATACAGTGCTACCAGAACCAATGTATCTCATCTCCTTTAAACATCGTGTGGAATCGAGTGAGAACGTACAGATAGTCCTTAACTAGGCATCTTCAATCAAGATAGCCTGTGCAGCTAACGCCAAGATTGCAACGTTATTGAAGCAAAATGAAAAAAAATACACAGATTTCTACGTTTAGTCACGCAAGCCCTGCAATCAACACGTGAAATACCTGAATCAACTCGGTGTGGGACTGCATTTTTGTAAACATGCCGGTCAACTTACCACTGTCTGTATTGGCCATTTTAGAAACTCCATATATTTTTAAAGACGTCTGATGCCTGTCAGCGTTTCCCCCGCCTAGCAGATCGTCCAAAACCAGTCGTGTTTCCGAATGTTTGTTAGCATGATGCGCGCTTTGGCATATTAACAAGTAATACTTAGTGAAACCAGCGAAAATTAGCCTTCTTGGTTAGTTTACAATATGGACGACAGCTCGTTATAGGGTTTACGGTTTTACGTCTGTGGAGTATCGACACAGTCCTACTAAAAGAAGCACTCTAGACTCCATATGTAGGGATTATTCATAACTTCCAAGTCTCCAAGCGGAATAGTACGAATGCATGTACTAACCTGAGTAGACTTACCTGAATTGTAATTGTCACGGATTGTCGCAGATAGCTGACTACCACCAGTTGCTTCTTGCAAAGATTATGTATTGTCTTTTTTACGGTTCACGTGAGGGTTCGTTCCGTACAACGAACTACTGAAACCAGATGAAACGAATGTTGGGCCCAGCTTTTTTGACAAGGTTGGGTAAACGATATCATCTTTTTCAAGGACACTTACATTATTTCTTAATCAGTTTTGCTCATTGATATCAGTAGATATTAACGTTCGTTGAATGAAGTTAACCGAATCTTAGTTCAGCGGTAACTTCAGAAGTATGCGAGCAAACTGTATGCGTGCGTACATAAGTGTATACTGGCACGTATATTCTTCAGTTACATTTGTGTATACGACTGTACATTGATATATGGACATAGACATACGTAACTGTGTTGTTTGAAGAGTATACGTACGGGTACATACTTGTGTACATATACATTTATATATTACATAGATATTATAGATATGAGTGTAGATAAATATTAGTCTGTAGGGAGTTACTTCTACAGCCAGTGAAAGTAAGTAGGAAGCGACAGCTTTTGAAGGCTCCGTTTAATCAAACAGTGCTAGACAAGCGTCGCAAGGTTTCTTATTAACGCAGAGGGCAGAAATTGAGGAAAACAAATGCACACCTACATCTACTATATAGGTAAATTCATAGAGGTGAATAGCGTGGTGGTTACGTGTAAGGGTGTTTGGGAGACAAACAGCGGACAATAAGGCAAACTAGGATTTGGAGTAAGAAATAAAGCTGTGAACCATGAAAACTCTCAGCGTATACACTGTCGTAACAATCACAATATGCTAAATCATGGAGTTACAGATATTGCGGACACGTATTAAGGATAAGCTGTCTAGACTCAAGTTTGCCATATTGATGTACTTCTAAAAAGTGATCCCTATGCGATTTAGTATCTGCAATTGTGGGTAGAGAACTGCCAGGATAGTCATGAAATCTAACAATGGATTATCTTTCTATCTCCGGTGTTCAAGGAGGAAGAGGTTAAGTTCACGGAGCCGCTCGAATCAAGCTTTCAGCTTCAGCCCCCGAACTGCGCTAGCCGCGCGCATCCGAATAATTCTGTAGGTGAGGATTCCAAACCAAGGTTCCTTGTTTGAGATAAGGGCGGACAAAACTATTATGAAGTTTACAAGAGCACGATCGTTCAAATTTACCAAACAAGCGCTTCAGAATAGCAGGTGCGATACTTTCTTTCATTGCGTTCACCTGAGCGATAGCAGAACTAGGAGGGGAAACGCGACACAACGACACCAAAGTAGTTTCTACTGTCCGTAGCTTGGGGCGGCACTACACAAAGAGCACATCAATCTTTGTTTATATCTATCTAATATACATAACATTGCATTTGCCGAAATTAAACTCAAGAAGGTTCATCTTGGACCAGCGGTAAAGAGAGCTAGCATCCGCCTGAACATTAATTGTGTCAGCACTGACGGGAACGGCGCATCAGGTCTGGACGTCACCTGCAAACAACAATATGGAGCATACTGTAAACAGAAGATCGCTGATAAGGATGGGGAACAGCAGGCCTACGATAGAGCTCTGTGACACTCCAGTGGATAGAGGGGAGTGTAATCTGAAACGCTGGGGATGAACTGAGAAATAAGACTCACACTAACAAAGACGGTTAACTATAACACTGTAGCTTGTAAAGTAGAACAAAGTGATTCTTCTGTACAAATGCACCACCAAAATCAATATGTACAACACTGACGCCTCCGTAACCATTACTTTATCCACAATGAATACACAAAAACCACAGTGGCAAACGTGTCACAGTGTAAGAAAAAAAGGAACATGAGATGAAAAGGGAAAACGTTGACGAATGAAGAAAAAATTGCAATGATTCACACGGAGACTCGCAACACGAGCGCCACTGAATTTTGCTTTTGGCCGTGTCAGACAGCGTCCCCAACCAAAAGTGTTCAGTGTCCTTCGGACCCAAGCAAGGAAAACTGGTGCACCCTATTGAAGCTAGCTTCATAGTGAGTGCTTCCATACTCGGAACCCAAGTCATACACTGACCATCTGGCTACCGCTTCCAACCTAACCCACCACTCGCAAACAAGGCACGATGTGGCAGGCGGTGAGTTGACATTCGTAAATGTGGCCAAGCCAACGAAGCCTGTGAGACGAGATCAGTATGCTTAAGGGTCGACAGAGTTTATCCGTTCCGAAGACACATCGGCGAACTTCGTCACTACTGACACGGTGCTCTCACTACACGCCGTTAATGCTTCCGACGGATACTCTATGAACATCCTCAGTGCAAACAGACCAGGTGCCTAGGAGCAAATCCACATCACCATATTCGTAGTTTGTCATGACACTCTAGGATCTCGTCTACTGCAAAGTTGAGTAGGAAAGAGAGGCTGGACAAATTGGTCGCATGCCACTTGAGACGGTAAAGGTCAGCGATTCGTTGCCATAAGCCATAACCGTACCAAAGGTCTGACAATAAATTGCCTTCAGGATGTTTATATACTTCTCAGGCACACCCTTCCTCGATAGACAACCCCAGAGTGCAGCTCTATTAACCGAATCGAAGTCCTTCTGATGTCTAACAAGACAACTGTTGGCCTTCTATATGAATGGCGGAGTTCGAAGCATCTGGTGAGGTGTGAAAATGTGATCAATGCAGCCACGGCCAGGGCGAAACCCAGCTTGCTCCTAACGGATGTTTCTCGTGCGCTTCGCCTAGCCTAGGAAGTGCAGTGACTGCCAATAACGTTGACGCAATGGGAAACAGACTAATCCACGGTAGTTTGTACACGGAGTGGTGACGACGTTACCCAAACCCCAATCATTTGAAACACCTTTATTGATCCAGAGTTTGCCATTGGCTTCGCAGATTACCCCGCTCACAACTGACTTCCTGCTACCAGTTGCTCGGATGAGATGGAAAAGCTTCCGAGAGTTCTCCGGTAGCAGCGGCTTGTTCCATCTCGATAGCGCGTTGTGTCCACCAGGCCTCGCGATCTTCTCGTAGTTGCTTCCGGAACTCCAAATGAGTAGCTTACGGGTCGAGTTGTACTCACTGCTAGATGAAATATTCCGGCGAGCGTCAAGAAGTTCCAATGATCGCACGGAGACCCAGCGGTTGGCAGCTGAATGAGCAGTAGTGTCAAACGAAGCAGTATGGCACTTATGTATTGCACGACTTATATGTACCCGATATGCTTCAGTGTCGTTTGCTGAATGAACACAGACTAGGGGCAATCGCGCATTGATAAGCGTAAAGTACCTGTGTTCCCGCTGGTTTAGATAGGTCAATTTGTGGTTGACGGCGAGATGGTCTCTTACCAAAGTGCAGGGCGAGCGTGTCACACGACAATGTACGATCGAAATCTACATAGCTGCTCCAGATTGGCTTAAAATCTTGAAAACAGCTAAGCCACCGAAAGCATGAAGCCATGTATCCAACGTGTCTACAATTGACTTGGCAATGGAGGTCGGCAGGTGGCGCACTGACACATAGAACGTCGAAAAGTAGTACTTGCCAGAAACACCGTTATCAGCACACAGTTGCAAAGGGCGTTCACCGTTGTCTGTTCGACAAGTACCGTAAGAGTGTGGGCCACCTAAGTCACGTTCGTCAGCACTTAGCCTGCCTACTTGAACGGTCAAATCTCCAGCTAGTATTATAACGTCCGTGCGCCGCGCGATCTGTAGAAGTTTGTGGGCTGGTGATAAACATTATCATTGACTGCGTCTGGACTACAATCTGTGGGGGCATACGACTCAACAACAAACAGACAGCGTGTAGGATGAACGCCTTTTGATGCTCTAGCCGTACCTTCCAATCTGAGAACGCAAAAGCGACTGTTTGTTGAGTATCCAGTCAAGCAGCGCCTTCTCTGTGTATGCGCTTCAGGCAATTCCAACACAAGCTTGAGTAACAGGGTCTGCAAACAAGCGCACATTGTACGCATATGATGAAAAGGGGCCGATGAAGACTGAAGATATGGCACTGAGCTAGAATCCTGGGGCTATGTTTCAGCAAGACAACAAAGACAACGAGAGTGGACCTTGACGCCATGTGACGGCTTCCGCATCTTGATGATCTATTGGGCTAAAGTGAACGGTGTGGCCACCACACTG
>LOND01010782.1:0-13961 GCA_014220965.1 Paragonimus kellicotti
AGCATTTCAATGTTTTATACCCTTCGCTTGATATAGAATTGATTTCGCGAAATTGAAAACCACGAAGCTATTACACTGGAGACGATGATAATTGCCTAGAGTACGTTCATGGATGATGAAATAGAGGGAAAAATGGAAGATGGGAACTTTGTGAGTCATCTGTACTCTGCAATCAACTTGACATACATGTAGGCGAACAGAAATGGCCAAGCATAAGATGGTATATTTGGCCATCTACGCGCGAATTGATACTAAGCAGATGATTTACAAAGAACGGTATCGTTTTGGAACCACAAGACGCATACCAGCAAAATATTCATATTCATTTGTCTCGGTCGTACACCACGCTTCAAGTCATTCTGCCTCAAATCAGTTGAACAAGCACACCGGAAGGGGATTTTAATATTCAAGCTGTGGCAATAGATCGATTAGTAAATTGGAGTGAGCCTAAGATAATTGTCCATAAATGCATGGTCTGCACTCACAGCAAGAAACGTACTTCAGCCAACCTATATGCTTTACTGAGACTGCTCCACGACAAAGACATTCTTAGACGGCGTGGCAGATAACCTAATCAAAATACAGTCTTTGAGTTCGAAAATACCACAACCGTCGGCTTGAAAGCGAAATGCCGCAGCACCAGTGTATGTTGCAAATTAACGAATGATTAAAACGCCAGTTACAATGTCGAACACCTGTCTGATTTACTCACATCCAGCTACCTCTGTGTATTCGAAAGTCAACACATTACGAAGCCCTCAAACAAGTACACAGAGGTGCCATGTAGGTACATCTCTTCGACTTTCCATGGACAATTATCAGTTGTTCAATCCAGATGCTTTTGTGTAACCTAACGTGACACGTGTATGGCATTGACATATCACACTACTCACTTGTCAAGTACCACGGTTCAAACAACAACGTTTACCATAGAACTGATTCAACACCATTACGACAGTATATGCGTAAATACCTCATAGACAGGGTTTTTATTTTCTTGTATATCAGTTCCAATCTGAACGCCGTCTCTGTTGATTACATTCACCGGACTATACAAGGACATTCAACGTTTGTGTAACCGAGACCCTTTCGATCTTGAGCAACTGCAAAATAGCGTTACAACGAATTACTGAAAGTTGGTACCAGTCACGCTTCGTTCCTAATCAATCTTTTTGAAATTTAGCAGTGATTTAATGCAAGCGCGATCATTCGGATACAAATTTTGCTCTTGTGTCTCAAGAGATAAATATTTATGTTTCATGTGACTGGTCGAAGGCGATTGTGAGATGAAGTCTCACATTCATTTTGTGACATTTATTCATCCTTAAACAGTCAATTTGTGTACTCGAGGTATAATTTCACTTTTAATACCAATCGCCATAACTGAGCTACGTAGCTGCTTGTTTTGCACATTTTATTGCCCACACAACAATACTATACAACTTCCGGCCAAATCCTGTTTTTGAATCGGTGGTTGTTAGTTGTCTGCGCGTTGTTCGGTGACAGGTCGGTCAAAGTACTTGGGGCTGTCTGTGCTGCTGGTACTCGAATGATAGACCCGTGTACAACAGTTCGATTGACAATACTGGCATATCTAATAAAGAAATCGTGATACTGAACTGATTTTTGCTTAAGGTACATCAACCTTTATTTTCAGCGATGAAATCACCATTAACCTTGGATATTTTACGCTCACGTCATGGTGAAGAAACCAGGTGATAACTAATTATTTATAAGGATGCAATTTCTAGCGACCTGTAACGCCTTGGTATCGTTCGCTGACAGTGCCTGCCAGGACCTCTCGACATTCATTAGCTCGGTATCATACATCCTTTTCAGTTGGAATAACATTCGTTATCTTCCCACAAACAACGCACCGTGACTGTCTTTCGCTCACCCGATTCAAGGGGTCAGAGCATCATCCTTCCTAGCTTCGTCTTGATGGCTTGTGGTTGTTTTCTACTTCAAAGAAGCCGACCTAGGATCCAGCAGGCCTCAAGAACGTCGGTGTCCATAAGCAGACTAACACAATTATCAATTAACTGTTCAAAATTTACGTCCGCAATGTGCGACCAACGGCTGCCTCTTTTCACGTCGTAACCAGATATGGCCCAACTGACATGTTGCAGATGGCGAACGCCTGACCGGTAGGTAGATCGCCAAATCCGTTAAGAGAGCGTACCTTATGCGAAAAAAACGTTCGATTCGACACGCTCATTTCCAGTCGCAGTAGATATCTTCAACGCACACGGGGTTGCCAGAATTTTCAAGTCGACCAGCTATTTCTTGACTTATCGAGGTTATGTCAGAACCATTATAAATGAAAGCGTACGCCGGTCACGCATGTGTTATCCCATTCACCACAATCGGGACAATTCCTAAAACTACTCAACCCGGTATGGTTCCAGTTGCCTCACAGAGTGCGTACGATCCACCCTGTGCAAACTGCCTCTGACCATTAGTAAATAAACCATTACGTCCCGACTTGTAACTGGTAGAATCGCATTCCTTGCATAAAAGAGTCTTCGAGTGGATGTCCGGGTTCCAGACACTTCGAACGCAGCTATTGTGTTCGGCAAAATCCCCATTTTTACTTACTCCAAGAGTGCATAATTCACAGCAAGCGCCCAATATATGATTGTCTTCACGCAGCGCGCACAGCAATGACTTTGCGCTTGTATGGTTCACACGACCAAACAATACAGGACTGGTGTAGTGGGCACGAGCGATCACACCATACTACTCATACCGTTGCTCAGTAGTCACGCAGGAGCATGAATTTGGATATTGAAGTAACCGGGGCAGAAATACAAGGAGAAACGTTGGAGTGCAGTGTGGCAGGAAATGGTGTCTTCCATCCATGAACTGGGTATTAGCAACAGTAGCAACCGTGACGAACTAGAATCAATGTTATATGTAAACGACTCTTTTTGTTTGTTGTGATGTTGAAGCGCATACCTGTGGTGATGATTTTCATTCTTTCCGCACGTTCTTGGCTCACTAGCATTAGTAACGCGGTTGTTCTCTCTTCAGAACATTTGGTCGAGGAGGCAAGTGAGCCGAAGGTAGACCCCCGCTTTCACCACCAGACAGTTGGCCAAACCGGCTGCATACGAGTCGGGCACGAACCTCAACAAATTCTTGTAAGTCATCAGTTGGTTTCTCGAGCCCACCAACCTATGCCGTCGACCAGATCCGTCTGTGGATGCTGCAGTGGCCCCGGTATAGAGCGCAGAGGCGATTCAAGCGTCTGAATCGAACGTGCAGTTCGACTCCGTTAAGGCTATCAGACAATTTTATGTGTTGATAACCAATTCTTTGAAATCGTCTACACGCAGGGATGCAGATTTAATATCCAGCAATGTTGTGTTCCGCAAACCACGCGCTGCTTGGTAAGTCTCGTCAAAGAGCTCTCCACGTATATTCATTATTGTGGGATAAACACTTTTCGGTAGCAGCATAATTCACACAATAATTGCATCCTTAGTTCTTCGTTTGCGTAATGCGATAAGTATAGCAAACGTTGCACGTTGCCTGCTATTTTGTTCCTCACGTAATACGTGAACGGTCGAATGAATCCCCAGTGTTCAACAACTTCCCCATGAAAAATAGTTCTACTCCACTAGGAGGAAGTCCAAACCCTCTGTTAATCAACTGTGAAGTAGAGATTACAGGGTGATCCGTGCAACAAGCACACATATTAGACAAGCACGGGCGCCGTTCGGACTCCATTCCCAAAGACGTTTGCGCCTATCAATCGTCAACACAACTCGTAATTTGGGTGGCCTCATCAACTTAACCAGTACTGATTGAGCCATCTTGTCGTTGCAGTCTCCAAAAAATTGCTGAATTTCAACAGTGCACGCACATGTTTCAAATCTCTCTTTTGCTGCAACTTCTTTTTCGCCTAGCAACTCACTTTTGCTGCTGCGACTAGCAACCATGCCGTACTACTAGATGACTGATAGCTAATATGATAACCGGAAGGAGATAGCAGCTGGAACATGCCTAGTCTTGTGGATATCTCGATTATTCGGAGTGGACATTCATTGCGTCAGTGGGATGGATCAGAGTAACGAAGCTGTGAGTTCCAAAGGAGATGGACGCATTCAACGGGTTGATTTAAAGTCTGAAATTGAACACCGCAACGTTCGCCACATTAACGTTGAGTAACGCATCCGATTCCCACATGTGCGTCACGCTGAATGCAGAGTGCAGATTGATGATGAGTTTCCGTTACTTATCAACATGAATTTACTCCTTCCGATTCACGTTTCTCTAAATGGGTTCTACTGAACCCGATATTGCAAATAAAAATCTGTTTTTCAATTTCAACAACACACATTACTGACAGGACTTCTGAGTTTTCTGTCAGTAAGTCTTCATTGATCATACCTTCGCATGTCGAGCCGAATGAGGTGATTAACACCTCCTATACCCAAAGACTCCTGTGTAAGAAATCACTGACAAAGTTCCCATCTTCCATTTTTCCCTCTATTTCATCATCCATGAACGTACTCTAGGCAATTATCATCGTCTCCAGTGTAATAGCTTCGTGGTTTTCAATTTGCGAAATCAATTCTATATCAAGCGAAGGGTATAAAACATGAAATGTTTTCAGTAGACCTACAATAAGTGTTTCAAACCTGTTCGTAAGCTGCTGCTATGTTCGAACTGTGTTGGCTCTTCCACAGTTTGACTACAAAACCTGTTCCTGGATATTTTCATGCGAATAATTTTCGTTGTGAATAGTTGTTTATTCAATCATACGGATGGAACAATGTGGGACTGTCCAATCGCATGGCTCGATCGCCGAGTGGAGTCGGTTACATTGTTTGAAAACTAGTTTATGGACGTAGCTATTTTTAGCTCAGTCGGACCGCCTTTGCATGAGACAAATGCTGCAAGTTAATTATTTAGCCGTTATGTGTTTCCCTGCTGGCTGGCCGCCTGAAATTATTTTGTCGATCCGTTTGGCACAGTCGTCAACATGCAACACTGTATCGTCATCATGTCGCTCAACTGCAGAATAATAACCCTGTAACTTCGCGTGATTCAAATTCACTTATGGCGTTCCGCGTCTATTCGTTAAATCCTTGCTAGCACTGATAGTTTCATTGAACATGACTAGCAAGAGCATAACCAAGATTGTCAGATCAAAGGTTAATCTGTTACATGAAGCGATCCCTTTGATAATGGTGACTTTCTCCACAGCAGATTAATCATGATTCAGTATGACAAGACAAAACATCTGTGCATTCGGTGTTATGACTGCTCAGCAAATATTGACAGCAGCAGTATGTGTTCCAATACCGACAACGTTGCGATATCTATACGTATTTGTCTCAAACTTCACCATAAACAGCATCAGTGGTTCAAGATGAAAGAACGGATTGCGGAAATCTGGTAACTCTTGAAACTAGACAACGCTCTGCTCAAGTGTGCCTGGATTAGTTGAAAATACACGTCTGTCCACGATTAAGCCAAAGGAAGGTTGGTCGATGGTTGCAAATAACCTGTTATCCATATCTATACGCTGTGTGGTGTTGGGGCTAGTGGGAGACGAGTTTTGACACTGATCCTGTGGTTTCACGCGAGTATAAAAAAAAATAAGAATGGATAAGATGAACATGCAGACACGCCTGTCATTCCACTGGCTAACAACTTTATAGGGAAAACTTTAAAGCATCGTGCAATATCAGACAGATTTGTCATTAGATGATACTCTTCTCATTACTAAATCTGACATCAACCTGTGCATGATACTGGACGGGCATAATTATGCTCATCCGTCTGCTAGCTACATGCTATGGAAAGAAGCTCTCTCTTAGAATTTCGCGAATATCCGATGAGCAGACAACAACTTTCGAGACAGCAAAAATAGTTGGACAATTCAGCGTTGAACTACTGCAATGTTATGCTCTTGATACAGAAGAGAAACTTCGTGCTTCGTCCGATCGGTAAAGCTTGCTGGATTTATTCGCTGAACAGAAACGTTTCTCATTGTGACAGTTACATGGAACGTTATATTATCAGAGAGATATTTGAAATCCCATCACGATCTGGAGTTCCTAAGAGAGGAAACAGACCTGTACATGTCCATTTTAGTTTTGAAGTGAAACAACTACGCGGAATGGCAAATAACTAGATTGAACTGGTAGGGTTGATGTCAATGGTTATCCACATGGTTTATTCGGAACGACGTCTCAACTCTTTTCTCATAACAAAGATAGACTGTCATTCTGGAAACTAAGCAGCATGTTTCACTCGTTCCAGTGGAAAAATTAATACCAGCAGAACGATTCCGAGAACGCATGCATGAGGGACTGAGGATTGTGAATTACGAGCTGCTAACAGCATTATCTCAGCCTGTGCAGTCTCAAGTGATAATTAATCACACACTGCACGGGTTTTTCGAACAGTCCATGGTACATTGGAAACCTCATTAACGACCGTTGGAATGAAGACAATGTATTATTGAAGCTAATGAATTAAAGCAACTAGACCTACCATCATGCTATCTAGAGCGGTTTGGTCAGACCTCGCTTTTGTTTAAATCCAAAATCAATCGAATCGATGATTGATCTTCATGACTCAACCAAACAACGAGCGTGATGCGATGGGCCTATCAAACTATTGCTAACTAATTCATCCCGTCAGTTTCTCCCGTGCTACCATCCGATCGCTGACTTTGTGTGAATCTGATTTGAAAACAAATTATCTCAAAGATACGTTCACCTATATGTTGTTTTCTGCATTTCTCGATGGAAAACATTGGAGCTTCAAGATTGTTGGTTTGAATGGAATGATGATTTTGAAAACCGTGTTTCTGGTTTAGTTCATTCACTCGTGTTGTGAGTCAAGAACACGGGTGACGCAAGGGTTATTCATTCACAGATGATGACATATGGGTTATGCGCTTCAAAATGACAACAAACAAACCTACTCGTCTGCATACGTTACTGGTCCAGAACGTCATGATTGCCACAGACGCCAATGCTCAGTTTCTGTATGTATCGGAACCATTACATGACATGCCTCATTCCAATGTTTCTTCTTGACTGTTTTCCGCGACCACTTCAATGTCAAAATCCATGTTCTTGCTCCACTCTGAATAGTAGTGATGTGAGTAGTGTAGTGCGATCGCTCGTCTTCAATACACTCGTACTAACCTTCTCATGAAAACCTATAAGTTGCGCAGTATTACAAACGGTAACAGGCAATTTCTTTTCACAGCGCATTTTTCCCCCCAGGATGTAACCCGAAAATCATGGATTGCAAGTGGTAGGTTTGAGTATGTGAATTAAGTTTATATTAGTTAGTTCTGTTGAAAAAGCAAACCAGTAATAATAGTGCACAAATCGTTTGTTGAGAATTCGGATATACCACGAATACCAGAAAGTCAACGGACACCGATCTCGCTAGTTTGTAGGATAGATCGGAAATATGTGAAAAGCCGTTCATCTTCAGCCTTCACACACCTGTCAGTGACTGGTAATAATGTGAGCGTAACGAGTTTTTAAAATAGAACACAATGGGGAGAATTTCAAACACCGTCAGCAATAGGGAACACGTAATGCGCGTGGTGAGATTCATCCACTAGTCTGTCATTATATTGAACTGAGAAAAACGTGTTCGAAATGTTGTTGCCTTAGTCCCTGTCCACTTGAAATCCACCGACATACGGTGAATCTGGCAAAAGAATGGAGACAAGGTTATGCGGATCCCGGAGCAGTGAATTTCACAGAGCATAGGAGAATTATATGTCGTTTCTTGTATATGTTAGTTTTATATTATTTTGATGGTATCACGCGGTTTGCAAGTTTTGGCATTTCATTGCCAGATTCTCTCTATCACTGTATCAGTCCCCTAACACATCTCACCTTTACTTGAGACAATCAGCGCAGTGACAATCAATCTGTTGACGTCCACAATGAAGAAACTCCGTCGTGACCTCTGGACGATTCACGGTGATCGTCGCTTCATTCCTAACCACCTCACTATGCCGGTCTCGTTTATGGCTGTTCTCGATGGACCCAATCAATCCAACATATTGAACCCATGCGTGGTACAGGCATTCTAAATTGTTGAGACAGTTTCAAATGACACTGCTAGCCTTCACTATTCGATATTAAGACCTCCAATCGCACATCTTTCTCAGGACTGATGTTACTGAATTCAGCAGTCAATATTTTTATCCAGCATATCTTAATTATCGGACTTGAGACTCTTGCCTTCTCACCATTCCATACACAGTCGTCACTGGCAAGGTGTAACACATGTTTACTTACATTTATCCGTGTTCATTCCGATGTTTATTAGACGAGCCGCAAACCGGAGGATCGTCGTTTCAGCGTTGTTGTTTGCGGTAGCCATCAATTCATGCATTTCGTGTCAAGTCAAACAAACTCACATCTAGGGTAACCTCATAATCTAACTTGATCTGCCACCTTTAGACTTGCATGCCGTCTACGAAATACTAGATAAACATCGCAGCCGATGCACCTTCTCGTCACCCACTTACTGACACCACCCACCTACGCAACACAGTGAATTTGACTACTTTGTAGCAAAAAGGCAACTCAGATTGATGTCTAAGCTCCAAATAAAATTGATCTCACTACATTATCCGTATGGCTTTGAATTTCTGAAACGTCTAGTACCTGAGAAGTTTCCTACGTTGCTCCATGGAGGTAAATATGTCACCATCAATCTCGTTAACACCCTTTTCATGTGACACTGGCAATTCTATGTACTCACCAATGCACGTTCTATTATAACAGCAGGGTCCTGAAGAACAACATCAACAGTCTAGACAGGTTTTTACCACTTGACACAAATTTTAGGCCTGTGTACACTGATATTGTCAGTCCTCTATCTTCTTCGTGCACATTCTTACCATATTCGAAAGATTTACTCACTGGCCCATAACAATTCCCACCAAAGACAACTTGTTTAAACGGTGGTCAAGTAGTTTGTTAATCACTGGATCATGAATTTCGAAATCACTTCAAACATTACAAAAGACCACGGCAACCTGTTCCAACCTGATTTGTTCCGCGTGTTGAAACAAATTCCAGGTTTTGTTCATATCCGTCCAATAATGCGTTACATCTGTTCAGACGGTTTAGTTGAACTCATCCATTGCCAACTAGAATCGGCCTTGCTAGACCAAAAAGACGCTGCTGGGTAACAGCTGTATCATTAAGAATAGCTTCGACATTGCTGCAACCGAACTATTCTGCTTCGTCCTGATGAATTCGGGCAATCTGCTGCTTTAGCACCCCTTTCCGTCGATTGCGATAAATGAATTCGGGAACACATGGTGGATATCCACTTTATACCAACACGCTAACACCTGTCGGTTTAGGAATGACCACTTGAGTTGAATACCTGCGTTTTCGTCTTCGTACGCAATCACATAACACGCAAATCAGTCAGACTCTTTCATCATATTTTCCATTAAGTCATTCTTTGTAACGACAACCTCGCTGTGACCAACAAACATAGAAGACGTGGCTCTATCTTCTATTGATCCACTTGAACCTTCATTCGTTGTCCACAGTGATCCCGTCTTGCAGTTTTGCAACACACAAAATGGACCTCCAGTTCAAGTCGGTCTCACATCACCCAATCCGAACCCAATTTCTGCATCTGTTATCAGTACATGCGCCAACAGGATAGTACACATTTCTAAACATCGCAGTGATTATAAATCACTGTTTTTAATCACGCATGTCTTAGCGTGGGGAAATTGATGTTGTTTCTTGAACATATTTGTTATTTTGTACTGTTTTGCATGGACACACGATTCCGTACCCACACTATTGGTTTGGTAACACTGCAATCGCGCACCAATCGAAAAATGCAGTTTACACCCTCTGTTGTTTACTCTTTTCCCTGGTGGAATGAACTGCGCCACTCACCAACTGTGTAGTATGTACACCTATTTGAACTTTCTTAAGTACGTTAGTTCGATCACAACAACAGGCCGACTCTTCTAACCGATATTCTTAGTCCAAAATGATTGTTTTTAAGACTGTATGTATATGGTATGGTGAATATGAACTATCTGTGAGTTGGATTATTTGATATTTCCTTGAAACAATTCATTCATCCACTTGCTTATTTTTCGAAGAGCCAACTTTCTTAACTGTTGGGTTTGTTCTTATTTCCACAATGAGAAATGATTTTTGGAATCTATGCGGTTTTCAGTTTAAGATGTCTCGATGTCAATTTAAGATGTCCCAGATAACTGGGTCCAGGTGTGCTAACTTTCCTCACTCTGTGGGCCTGACGGGACCGCGTCCTCTCACGGTGTATGAAGCCACCGATTCCAGTATTTATCAGCCTACACATTTGCGCATTAGCCTTGCGACCGCGGTCAACATTGGAAAAAAGCAAATCTGCTTGCAGCGTCTTAAACTGACATAGAGAAATCCTAAACTCGAACAGATATAGACGCCTGACGAACTTGACTCCAGTGACACGGCTGGCGTGTTCTCAAAACAGCCAGCCGATAGGTTGAGGGACTCAGACCGAACATGTTCCAGTTGTGACCTACTTTAGTGGTCCACAACAACCTGTGACAGTCTACCTTACACACAAATCTTAGGTCGGAACCCAAATATAACAGTGACTATACTGTCTCGAAATGCGTTGTGAGTATTGTGGATCCTTGAAGTTATTGATTGTAATATACTTAACAGTATATACGCCCCCGTGTAACCCTGTTGCTGAACACTAACAAATGCTGGATAGCGTAATGACGGATAGCATTGGAATCACAGTTTCATGACGCTCACCAGTCTAGTGTAAACTGCATTCCGAATGCAGGTGTATCATCCGAATTAGACGAGCGGCCATACTAATCACCGACGGATTCAACGATATCCATCTTTGCTTTTCAGATTTTCTGGTCTAATAGAAATGGCTGGAAGATGGAAACTTAGTGCGTACTTCCTCAGTTTTCCGGAAACTACCAGGAAAGAATTCCGTAATATCGGGTGAAGAATTATGCTTCAGTGATCACAGTGCGGTCCATCCGTACAGTTTATCGTGTGAAGCGATCTGCACTGCGATCATCATGGTATTGGCGCATCTGACAACTTTGAGGTCACAACCTAGCCTAGCGCTAAATAGTATGCTTTAGACCAGTATTTCCTATAGTGGCTTATGTCATTCTCTGGGGTGTGATGTGGGGATATTGGTGAATATAATGTGGAATTGGACGACAGCGTGGTCTTGAATATCCAAACATGGGTATCTAGAATTTCGTTTGCTTAACCTTCTGTGAGATGCTGATAACATCATTTGGTTACACTGATGTGGATAGTTGATGTATGTGAACTTCCATCTTTTGTGACCTGTGTCAGAATAGCACTGCTAAACTCTGTGGAAACCCTAAATACTTTTGTTACAGCTATAAATCTTTCAAAGTTTATTCAGCTTGATAAAGATGTCGATCTGATTCTAGTGCAGTAATCCAGGGATTTTCGGTCAACCCAATCAAGAAACGTGTTCTGAGTATAAACATACGTACCGTGAAATTAACTGACATCTTGTTTCACCAGGGCAATCAATTCCAACCATCAAGAGGAATACGTTCGGTGAATAGGTCTGGAACCTGCATGTGCACTGTACTTGTTTTGTTAAATGGTTCAGCACTTCAGAGACATACGGATCAGATTGCGTGTGACTCTTTCCTGGACTCTCTTCTGTTCCCGATGAGGTGCCGCTTTGATCTGGACATCCTTCTGTCCACCCAGTTCTCTATACTAATAGGATTTATACGGTGTCTCTTGAAGACAACAGTTTGTGAGGGTGATGATCATAGAGACCAAATGAGAGGAATCGACTTTGCTGTGACCGCAATGCTTAGGGTGTACACGTTCCTAGCAACACAGTCCGTTGCGGACACTGTACACTCTCTGCTTAATTTACTCATTTGCACTCTTGAGCTTCATTCCACCAATGTACCAACTTGTTTCCTGTCATTGTCCCTATCGCTGCGTTCATGCTAACAAGCGGTATGGGTTATTTTCTTGTATTTTGCGGAATCAAATCCTAAACTACTATTGCTGAATTTCCCAGTCATCTTATTGACCGTTGTATAATTTGAAAAATTTGATCAGCGGATTACTGTAACAGTGCAAATTATGTTGGGTGTTTTCGAATTTGGTGTCTCTCTAGAACATACGTGAAGGACGTAAAGACCGAACACAGTTCAGAAAGAACGTCTGAACAGAGGCTCTTCTAGAATCCCCAGTTCCGCCCTCAGATAGCAATAGAAAATATAACGCAAAAAGCAAAAAGCAATACAGCAAGCGGCCGAATGAGAAAGAGTCAGTGCACTGATGAGGAATGGAAAGGCGAGACGGACGATTTCGTCCAAATAAAGGCTATTCGACATATTCGGAGTGTCCCAGCTAAAGACACAACATCGACATCGTCTAACCACTGAGGGCAGTATTTCTGACCTACGAGGGAAAGTATACGATTCAGCCTCTCCGAACCCTGTGTGAGCAGCATCATGATGTAGAGACAATGATGATGATAATGATGATGCTTCACAACGGCAGTCACGACGGCCAACGTTCGGGCTAGTTGTGGAGAAGATTTAGAAAAATGTAACAACGTCGAACAATAAATGAAGCAAGCCAGAATCTCTGAGTAAAACAGTCACGCGGATAATCGGAAACAACTGGATATGTGGTTCCAATCACAGCACCGTTACCTTGTCACTCTTCATAGTTTGATAGGATGTTAAAATGCTTTGTTTCTCAATTTATGCACCTCACGATACACTTATATAATGACAAATATATAATGATAAACATAGGTATATACATGTAACGACAAATAACCTTTGTACTAACACATGAACCGTTTATATTGGTGTTCTGCGAAGATCTTTTGAACGATAACAAGTTACGTGTTTATCCAGAGCTGGTGCTGTGGGTGGTCAGTGACTGATGTTTTCTCCTTTGGGTTATTATCAGACCATCTGTAAGACAAAAAAGAGGTATTTGAACATCATGACATTAGAAGTTGACAGTGCAACCATTGTGTTCATTAAAATGCCTCTATGAATATACTTTCAAAGCGCAGATAAGACGTGTGCGTGAGTGATATATTTGGTCGAACTTTCGTCATCTCGACTGTTCGGTGTCAGTATTCAAGATCGCGTTAATAATATCACGTGTTGTGATTGACCATCATGATCACTAACAAATTTGTTGAGTTGATGAAACTTACTGTAGTACATCCTCTAACCCAAAACCATCGGATAGAAGAGGAGCAGATTCAAAACTTTCTGCCCATTCGCAGAAAACCTCAATTATAATTAGAATTTACTTTGACAATGACAAGTCTACAAGCTTCCAAACTTGAACAGAATGTTGTTAGACGTGACTTAACCTCCAAATCAACGAACCGGCATAATTTTTGGCTGGAAAGCTTAACAAACAATCAAACAATGATGAGTTATTCACTCCGCCGATATAGGGCTTTTGATTAACGTTAATCTTTCTCAACTTAAGGATCGTTCGAAGTGTGGATAATTACTCAAAGCTTTCTAAACTCTGCTTCAGTATGGACAATGACAAAGTGTCTACTGGTTTTCCATGGTGACTGCTTGTTTTGGGAACGCCTCATAAACTTATCTTTGTATACCTTTGATTCTATTGAACATTACAACTGTGGTTTGGAAGTATATAGGAAGGATCTAAAGCTGACTAAGATGTCAGAAGCATATCTATGTTTATCGTCCATATCGACAGGCCTGACCACTAGGTGCAATTCAGTACCCTAGAAGTCACCACCATGATCATGAAGATATTAGCATTTCGATTTTCCATGCCAGATAGATGGATTCAGGTTACCTGTGGTAGCCAGTACGTGCTCACAGTAAATCAAGGTGAAATCAACCATCAACCGTCCAAATGGCAATGTTCTCGTTT
>LOND01010791.1:0-10684 GCA_014220965.1 Paragonimus kellicotti
CTCCGGAACACATCACATGACAGTCTCCTGTTCGCATATCAGCTGCCTTCGTATCGATCGAGCTACATGTGTTCTGGCATTACGATAACGGTGATATCTTAAGTGTGCTAAGTCTGACAGTCTTTCCTTTACTGCCATGAAGTGCGGCGGATTTGCCACCGGTTCCAATCCAGCCGAAGTGCAGACTTTTTGTAATTATGTCTCTCCTATAATCTTTTTTCTACTCATGTCACACTTACGACTTATCAGTTTGACCTGATTCTTTATTGACAACCTATACCCTGGTTTATTTGGTGGACATGAAAGATACGGCAGGGGATCGTTTTAGGAAATCACAGTGTTCAAGTTCAAGACATCTGGGGTGGTCACATTACTGAAACATCAGTGCACATGCTGAATAGAGGTATGTGATTCTTGACATTGGTTCGAAATCAGACGAATCACTGATGTTCATCTTAGGATTTCCATTTGAAAACGTTCTGCTTTCTCAAAGTCCGTCGAACAGTAGATTTCAGCCGTTTAATTTTATACTAATGTTTTGCTATAGTTCAATTTGTTCGAAAGGGTAAAACTATGGGAATATTTTTGATTTTCGATTTATTGGAACACTGGTGCTGTCCACCAACCTATCATGATTTCAAACACAGTCATAAGGTCAATGTTAAACTTATGTAGTACGGAAACTGTCTGCACCGTCACAGTCGCCGTGGTCATAAAACATCATATTGAAGTGTCGTTTGCAGCTGGTAAACAAGTCACTCATATCCCAGGACTTAGCGCTATTTTCTTTGACAGAACACGCCATTCTTGTGGTTTTGTAATACACGATCAAAAAATTTGAAAGGTTAGACCTAGCTTAGTTCCGACGAAACTGCCCAACATTCTTCCATATTTACATTACTCAGGGCAACCACACATACGGTTAGCAGGCGTTTGCCGTTGTCACCCGAATGCGAATAACTCACTTCAAGTTTGCAGAGACAAACAATTGGGATATTGCGTTTTGACCAACAAAGTCGTAGAAGCAAGAGGAAAAGCATTGTAAACGGCCTGATAAAGTGTCATAAATCTGACATTACTTAACAAGAAATTTTTATTGACCTGTTTTGGGATATGAGAACAAGCTTAATTGGAACTCATTCACACACTCGATGCAATGTTTCGAAAAACGTTCCTAGAGAAGTCGTAGCTCACCAGAGTTATTTGGACGCGCGCATCCTAGACATGACAATGGCAGTGGACTTTTAGTGTTTACTTGCATATACTTTCAACTGCGAGCCGTATCCCTACTACAGCTCCAGTCACACTGACCTTGATTGTAACCCATGAATTGGCAGATTAAAAAGTGCAAGTGTAAAGATAAAAAATAAGCGAGAATAACAAAGACATCACGATGTGAAAGGACCAGTAACCATACGGACAGAAGCTCGTCACCGTGTAGGACACAGTGCTGTAACAAACAACGTTTTCAATCAGTGGTGTGACGTGTCACGCAGTCCCTAACTTGAGAAGCAGTATTTCCCTTTCTTGCTCAGCGTGCGGTTTTGGTTTGTATGACCAGTGTCACGTCATCGCCCAATCTTCTTACGGTTTCTTACAAGTGTCCAGCAATGATAGTGGTAATGTGCGGTGCAGTGGACGCTTCGTTTATAAGTTATCACATGACTCATCCAGTATATTGGAAACATTGAGCCCTTTGGGCCATTTGAATAGAATAGTCAGAAGACACAAATTACGATATGGATTCATTTCGCACACTCTCGTCTGTCGTAAACGTGTGACTAGCATGAAAACGGAAACAAGACTTAAATGAAACTGATGGATCACGGCTAAACCCACGGCAAGCAAAAATGTGACAGTCAGTTGTTTTTGTGTACATTTGGAACCGACTGCCGACGACTGATCAACAATGCTTCGACATACTTGAGAATTTGTGAATTGTGAGCGTTCATCAAGACCTTAAACGAAGATGCGGTATTGACACTGTGACCTGTAGTCGATAAGTACCTTGCAATGGATGAGGTGGCGTTTCGTCTTCGCTGAGTGTCATTCATTAGCGGGTGGTAGTGCAACTCACAACCACTTTGGGATGTGTTTCTTGGCTCTGGTTTCAAGGTTTCTTCCTATACTATCGATGTATGTGTTTCCGAAACTACAGAGTAACTGGTAGTTATAATAGCTGGTAGAAAACATAGATATTTGACTTTTGACCGGGGGTAGAGGTAACCCAATGGTTTCTGAGAGCAGGACAAGCTTTGCTGCATTATACACATGTTTAAACGTGTCACTGACCATCTTTCCAAAGGTGTTTATCAAACTATTACCTATGAAAGAGGGTTGGATGTAGACAACGTTATCCAGGTACTGCGTAGGCGGACGATCTGGTTGCCCACTCAATCAGCCCTTTCAATGCTGGCCATCTGGCGAGGGTGCTGAAATACCGATAGCACATACTCATCTACGGCGCGGATCGTCCAGGTCCCTGACCCATAATGCAAAATCGAACGTTCACACATTGCAATCCATTGAAATAATCGACAATGGAACACCCTTGCGAAGGTCCGAAGGACAAATGTTTGCAAGTACACCACACAGTAAATTGCAATCAGAGTAAATTTCCAGTCTGAAAACTGCTGTCAAACTGTATCTACGAGAATTGTTGAAGTGCGAAGTGTCGCATTCAGGTAGTGTGACACCCCAAGAAATACCCCATTATTTTGTACACGCAAACATAACTCGGCTTTAATTTTGCCAAAATAAAGACAGCCTTCATCCCATCCGCTGTAACAATTCACTTGGACATTTCAAAACCGAATTCGGCGTTAAATAAATTTAGTCAGACTGGGTTGAATTTCATAGCGCTAGTTTGTTAAGCCATCAATTGTGTTATTCGAATAATGGCACGTATTCAATAAAGCCGGAAAGTTTATGGATGAGGATAACCTACAGAAAGGAGCGCTGTTGGTTCAGGCCTGCTGAACATTGACGTTGGACATACACCAACAACACTTTAAGTATACAACAAAGCAATAAGCGAACTCCACATCCTCAACTTTGAGAATAAGTAGAACGATTTTCAAATGAAGGTAGACAAACGGACAATTTCGCACTTTTGTCTGAAAAGTATACGTCTGATCAAATATAAGCTATTGTTGAAATATCTTCCACCGGACACAAGGTTTTCGAATGAATCGGACGATCTGTGGTTTTTGATCAAATTTTTTTGAGTGATGTCCATTCACACTTGCGCAAGTATGGTGGTTTGTGCAAAACTGAGGATGATGTGATTCTGATTGACTAATTAACAAGCAAGACTAAGTAACCCCAGTTTTATGAATGCCTAGAGCAAATTCACATGACATTCAAACAGATCAATAGGTCCCCGCGTGACCTTTAGTGACTTCGATCAGGATGGCCGTCATTCATGAAAGGCACATGAAACCTTTGGAACCCAAGGCGAATCAGATGCGAGTGGTCAGATGACTCGGCCATGCGGAGCAGACATTTCGTTTGTTAAAGAGAACAGTTATTGAGAATTATAAGACGGAGTGCGGTAGGTTGATTCAGAAAGACTAATTTTACTTTTAATGACCATACACAATTCATTTCCTATGGTATTATGTTAACTGGTGCTCACTTTAATCATTCCTATAACTCGGACATTGTATGGAACTTGAAAATAATGGCTGAAGTTTGGCTATCACAATTTCATTCGCACCAAACAGAAACATTTCATGTGTACACAGGTTTGTATTTCGGCTTCCTCCATAGTTATACCACTGCCTATGTAGAAGTCGTCCACTTGGTTTATGAGAGCGAATAGAAGGTTGAGTTTTGAAACGGTTTTGCACATTAGTCCATAAAGACACCACTCCCAATCAAATCGAAGTTACGTTATTGCCTTCATGCTTCTTGTTTCAATCACGTACACCTTTCAGTCACCTAGTGCAAGAAAACGTAATGTAAACGCAGCTAGCTTGTTTAAAGTGGATGAATTTATGAATGTGGTTTACATCTAGTAACTGGTATGCAAACAGCGAACGTAAATAGCTTGCCATTCTTACGTTGCTTGCTTTAAATTAAATTCTCCGATGCTAAAAGAAGATGTATGTTGCGATATGTTAACATTTCGTTTACTCTCATCAGTCGCAAACGTAAAACATGCGAGTTATATATGACACAAATAGAGATAGACAGGGTATGGACACGCATACAGTCACACCACGTATTATGTCATCACCACCACGGCAACCCTATGGGTTGCTTCAACCACTTTTGTGCACATAGCGCCGGCTGGTGAGTTCTGATCAACATGGCTTCGCTAAAGGCCAGTAGCTTCGGGTTCTGTTGATGTAACAATATTTTGAATGATTTAACTGGGTCAACCTGGTGACCTGTTATCATGAGGTGTCTGGCAATCGATGATGCGGGGCTTCGAGTGACGGATTCACCGGTTTCAGATTGTCATGAGTTGTTTTAACCAGTTCGGGACGTGTTCTGCTACTCGCTGAGATAGCTGTCGGTCTGTTCTGCCTATGTAAACGTCACCGCAACTGCAAGTGAACTGGTAGAAACGTGAGAGACAGAATGGTCAGACAAACTGCGTTCGCGATTGTGTAGAACGGGTCCTTTGGTGGTTTGAACCAAGCGTAATTGGGCAGCTGGATACGTACGGGATAGGGCACATTGCAATTTATGCTTGATGTCGTTTGCCAGATGATCGCCTTTGAATTGCAAAAATAAGAATATATCTTTTTTTGAGCTGTTGCACTGGCTCATTGCATTTGTTCATCATGCTGTGAATGTCTATGAACTTTTCAGGATATCCGTTTGCCAGCAACGTTTTTCTCAGCATTTCTTGTTCCATCTGCAGCTTATCAGGGGTGCAAATATGCCTGGCCCTATGAAATAGGGTTTTGACCAAACCCCTCTTGTATGCTATCGGGGCAAAGCTGGAGAACTGAAGATATTGTCCGCCCCATGTTGCTTTGCGATGGACCGATCGCTGTAATGTCCCATCCTCACGCCTAGTGATGAGTACATCTAAGAAAGCTAAACTGCCGTTTGATTCCCTTTCGTGAGACAAGGATAGGTTCGGATGAATAGAGTTAAGAAGATTAAAAAATAAATCAAAATGGTCAGTATCCGTAAAAATCAAAATATCATCAACATATCGTTTGTACAATAAGGTTTCGCAATATTATCTGAGACTTGCCGTTCAATCATTCCCAAGATGTCGGCTAATGTTGGGCCTAACGGACTACCCATAGCCACTCCGTCTACTTGTTTATAAGAAAGCCCTTCAAAATTGAACCTGACATTTTCTGTACACAGTAAAATGAGATCCTTAAGATATTCAAGTGGAATACCTATATCATAGATTTGTTCAATTTCGTCATAGATGAAATAATGGAGGACTGTCTGCGGCACTCACAAGATGCCGGCGTGGACCTCCTACCTGGTGAAAGACTGACTGATCTTGATTATGCTGACGATAAGGTATTGCTGTTTGACAACTTTCAAGCGGCACAAACAACACTGGACGCTATTTCGCGTTCTGCTAAGTACTTCGGAATGCGCTTTGCAGCCTCAAAATGCAAAGTGCTTCTGCAAGATTGTTGTGATCACGTAGATTTAATGTTAGATAATGAAGTCATGGAGGTTGTTGACCGGTTTGTATACCTGGGAAGCTGCATCAGCGGTGGCGTCGGAGGTGTAGGGAATGAAATAGAAGCGCGTATTTCCAAGGCTAGGGCGGTGTTCGCTAATCTGAGACACCTATGGCGACAGAGAGGTATTTCTCTGAAGCTTAAGGGTCGCGTATATCAAACAACAGTGAGGGCTGTATTACTTTACGGCAGCGAAACCTGGCCGCTCAGGGTAGAGGACGTGAACCGTCTCCAGGTATTTGACCACCGATGTCTGCGTTCAATCGCTCGTATCGGGTGGCACCAGCGAGTAAGCAACGAGGAGGTTAGGAAGCGGGTGTTTGGCACTGATTGTCAAACGAGTTCTTTTGTTCAGTCGCTACATTTGCACAGACTTAGATGGTTAGGTCATGTACTAAGGATGCCAGCTAGTCGTTTGCCACACCGAGCACTGTTTGCCGACGCTGCGGCCGACTGGCGCGAGGTGGACAGATGATGACCTGGCGTAGACAAATGAAATCGTTCACGAAGGGGTTGGTCACTGTAGATCGGGTTCGTCTCCCGGGCTGGGGCCCTCGCGACTCACAGAGTCGGTGGCTTGAGACGTTAGGTGAGATGGCGGCTAATCGAGCTCAGTGGCGTGAATGTTGTCGTTGTTTGTCCGAGTTGTCTGTGAAGTGAGTGCACTTAATGATGCGGGCAGTGAAAGCCGTAAGGAAGCTGTCTTGCTGATGACGCCTTACTTTCACTTACAGCTCGGTTGTTTGTTTGCAAGGTGTAGGCGCCTTGATGTTGTATGTTTGAATATAGACGTAGCTATTTTTAGTAGTTAGGTCCACTTCCCCTCCCTCCTCTTTTTCTTCTTTCTTCCTATATAAGTTTTTTTTCTTTTTGTTCTTCGTGGTTGTGTGGCAGTCAAGCATCAGTGTGAACCACTGATGTATTGCTGTCTATGATGATATGATGATGAGATTTGGCTGGAAATAAAATCACATAAAAACTCAACTGTCTCTCGAAGAGGAACGTTCGTAAAAAGGGAATCAACGTCAATCGAATACATAGTTTGTGAACTCACCGTCACGCGTTCTAATGTCTCTACTAGTTCAAAAGAATCCTTTAGGCAATGGGGGGATAACATTTTGCGAACGGGGTCCAAAATTCCAACCAGCCATCGAGCAACTTTATGATATGCTGAATTGTTCATACACAAACTTGGTCGCAGGTGTACTAACTTAAATGTTGAATAAGGAAGAGTGAAATTCTGTCTCTTGTCCACGTCAGAGAGCTTTATATCCGTGAGTCTGAGTTTTTTCTTTCTAACTAGTTCCACATATGTTCAGTGGAGTTAACATCCCGTAATTCCGTTTTCTCATGAAAGGGCTCCTACTCCAGCGGTTTTTTTGAAGATATCAACTATTCAAGCTTGATATAATACTAGTCCATCACCAACATTTTTGACCGTTACCACTCAGTTGCTCTCGGCGTTCTTAAGAAGGCCGAGGGTTGATTAAACTTTCACATGTTCTGGGGTTAGGTTTGTCCTGTTTACGGTCACCCTTATTTCTGACGAACTTTCTTCTCGGATGATCACTCCCAGGATAGTGCACACTAGCAGCGAAATATCTGTAATTCAAGTTGCTGGCATTCTAGCTTTGCAGTGCCGTGTCAGGCCATTCCACATTTTTATGTAAATCCAGATCGAATATCGTCATTATGTGCATTAGGCAATGTCACCCGCACGTGTATAGCTCATTTCCAGTTAGAAGCAATGCACAAGCTCAGTTTACAACACTGATGACTGACATTTTAAACACAGGGAAGCGGAGGGTAAGTAACAAAATTTATCCGGTTTTTCGGGGGCCGTTTCTTACCTATGGACTAAAAATATTCGCCCACAAAAATCAATAGCTCAAGACCAAAATGATAAGCATATAATCGTAGATGAAACTTTGGACCGACATAGGTACTTTGGCGGGTGTATCTCACGGTTCAACTGTCGTTGTGGCACTGACCCACGTTCTAGGGTCCGCGCTTAGTCGTGGTGTCACTGGTTAGCGGCCATGCACTACAGCACTTATGTGAACACAGTTAGATCACACAAGCGGATACTCCATGAGCTGGTTTTCAGTCATTACTAAACTCAGTATGTTTCACTGAGTTATTTGGATGTGAAGATAGAAGTGATCCGCACGATGAACTTCAAATGCATTGAATTCAATGTCGCAGTTTACAGAAGCTGAACGTTGTCGTAACTGTTGAGAAGTCCACCTGTATGCAGGTCGATCAGCAGTCTCAACCCCTGATATCATACGGTACTATCTAGCAGATATGGCTTTTTGGAGTCCATTCTCAAGTGCCTGTTTTCAATACCAGCGCCTTTCTACCAGTTCGATTTAAGCTTACACATACGTGCCGTCTGCCTTCAACAGCCTCGAGCCTAAACACCGGCAACAGCTTGATCTCCACAACATCACTTGGACTGGCCTAGCCTCGTTGTGACTGATGGTCAGTTGGCGAAGATAAGATATTAACACTCTAGTCGCCAACTAGCGAATACAGAATTCGGTTATTATCCTATTGATATGGCGATGTAGTTTAGGACCGAATACGCGACTGACGGGCTATTTACTCCGCGTATAGCGAGATTATCACTGCAGAAGAGCTAAGCCAGTGGTTTACCCATGGTGGTCGTTCCGGCGCAGTGTTCCATCCGAAACTATATTCCATTCGTGTCTTATCTAAAGCATCGGCATTTCGGAAGAATTGTTATACATATATTTATATAGACTGTTTTCGAATAGTTCTACCTAGCGGGCCAAATAAAATTCAAAGCCAGTCGCTACTGTATATTGATTTCAAGAAGGTCGTGAGGTTCTCAAGTAAGGCTATGAGCATACAGCAGAAATATTTTCACGGTTGCAGCACGGCTGTTTTCAAGAATAAGAAGAAGTGGGTTAGAAAAGGTATCCTTAACCAAAGAGTCCTCCGACCGCTTATCGGTTGACATTGACCACCGACATATTATTCACTGCCGTCGAAGAACATCTGGCATCATACAAATGACCAATTTATTTTGAAATACGTACGTTGCACGCCGAAAGTAAGGGTGTGTAATGCATGTATGCGTTCCGTTTTGTTCAGCGGTCCAGAATGGCGGATCATTCACGACGAGGATGTCAACAGATGTGCTGTGTTTGATCATCACTTCCGTGCGTATTCCGAAACGCTCAGGATGCGCGCTTAATTGGTCAACTAATCACGTTGTACGGCGTGCGACGGTTGGGTCACGTACTCCACATGCTAGCGGAGAGTTTACCGTGCAGGGCCTTACATACCGAGACCATTAACAGTTGGACAAAACCGCGTGATGGTCAAGCAAAAGCAGGGTCAAAATATGAAGACCCTGACTGTTTTATTAGGTAAATTCGGCAGTTCTTGCTTGTTCGGTTGGATTCCTCGTGGCCACTCAAATCGTTGATTAGAAACGCTATCCAGAATGGCAGTGTGCCCCAATGCCTGCATTCAGGTTATCTCCGGTTCATCCGCCCAATCTTCTTGTATTAATTTTAACCTCTTTTAGTTTTTTTCTCTTTTCTGGGATATTCCATGTCATTGTCATGATGAGCGACGGTCCCAGCAATAGTACCTTTTGGTCAGGCTCAAGGACGTTTTGCTGTTGTCGTTATTATCATTATTATTGATGGTGATGATAATGATGAGGAATAGATTGCATATCCCCAGTGTTCCAAAATACGCGCTGATGAACGGTCCTACCGCTCACGTGATCACCCTACTTGAGGTTTATATTTGTTTTTATCATAGCCATGGACAGGTTACTTCCAAATGGTATGCAGCAGAACGCACACGAACATTGTATTGTGCAATTCAACGGCAATCAAACGAGGTTTCGGGGGTACGAATGACGCAGGTTGAAAACTATAACTTGCACCTTCACTATCCTCACTGATATCTCATCAGCAATATTACAGACTGAAGAGATAGTGCTGCTTAAGTAAGTGAACCCATCCACAGTCTCGAACGGATTGCCAGCAATAAGAGAGATAGCAGTAGGAATGCTCCAGTCTTTAAGTAGCATCTTGCACCTTAAAAGTGTGAATGCATTTCATACAAACTGGTTCTGTCAGGTATTTGGTTATATGTGGTCAGCATGTCTTCGGCAGCGGGGCTTAGTAATACAATGTCATCCACTTACTGCATGTCGGTTAAGATTAGTGACGGGAAAAACTCAAGACTAACCTCGTTGGATGACTCATGCGTACTTTCCAGAATATCGTCTGTGACAAAATTGGACAAGAAGAGAGAGACCGGAAGCCGACTGAACATCAATTTTGATGTTGAAACTTAGAGCCAGCTGTCCATAAACTCTCAGCTTGCTCACGGAGTAAGCACACGTCAGACCTCTAGATGATACTGAATACTTCGACCGTATTGGATAATACGCCGGCGGTCACGGTCAACCGTTGGGCGATCGGAGTGCCTTTGTTTGAGGGTACCTTTTCTAACCCCCTTCTTCCTGATACGGAAGACAGCAGTGCCGCAACTATAAAAATAGTTCTGCTGTATACTCATAAGGTCCTATTTCACTAGGTTACGACACCTACGCGTTCAGTGGCGCGACGTAAGATCTTACGGGTGAACAGCTTCACGTCTGACTGCCTCCAGTTATTGTGTCTGCCGCTGTTGTATCTGATAGGACCGAAGTTCCAGTCAGCACAGCCTACAGGATAGATGCATCTCACAAACCTGACTGCCACGCCAAAGCAGCGGAACAATTTAGGCATGGCCGCTGCCAAATATAAAATCCAAACTCTTCATGCTGGCCATTTTCTGGCTTCTCCGAATAACGTTTTTCTCATTTAGTGAACTACAATTAGCACAACGGACAGGTACGACAAACAAACCCTTGTTTACTTCCTCGATATATTTTCGAATTAACAGTACTACAAGTAGTTTCTTAAGAGGTGGTCATAGGGCCACGTTGTCTGATCGATTGTTGATGTCACTTCATAGTCCGA
>LOND01010793.1:5833-16705 GCA_014220965.1 Paragonimus kellicotti
CTACGCACATTTGATTGTATCAGGGGACTTTTTAATCGCTGGCTGTACTATACGCTGCCACCGATTTAAGGTTTGACGCTGAACATTTCCATTCAGTCAACCTGAAGTTGAATGTTGCCTCTAGTTTCGTCAAAGTATAATCAATTCTGTGTGAAAGCACACCCCGGATAGAATCAGGGAAGTGTTGTATTCTAATCTCTACTATATTCAGTGGTTTCTGGCAGAGAGTTCATCTATAAACAGTATATAAGTGAGTTAATATATTTTAGCGAGATTTGAATAAAGCTGCCCAATGGTTAAAATGCACCATTTATGGTCGGACATGTTCTTCTATCTACTATCAAGTATGTGCTCGCTAGTTCGCTAGTTTTATGAACCTGCATTGCGAAGGGATATCGATAAACACATTACTATGTTCGCAATCTTGACATGACACAGTCCGTAGATAATTAATGATCAGTTTCACTTGAGTTGTTCTCGTTTATGATGATACACGTTATTCGAACGGTTTATAGGTAGTATATACTGTCAACAGTATATTCTTACCAGCAAACTTTTTGATTGTAATAAAAGATTGTGAAAGAAAGAAATTTCACTTTGAAACAATGACACGACTTTAAAATGATCCTCTTTAGAGGGATCAGCTAGCTCGCTTTTTTTGTTAAGTTCAGATAGCTCTTGAGACAGTAACTACTAATCACACACTGCTTGATAATATTTTGTATGCCCACTGTTTGTCAACTTATCGAACCCCCCCCGGTCGTCACTAATGGATAAACAAACATAAACTACTTATTGAACTTGTGGCCACACAGTGATTATACTGTACACTAGCATAGGTTTACCGGGTTGTTTACTAACCAGATCGGATAATGCAGCTTCAATTACTTTACGGAATTTCATTTCGAAGCGACTTGTCAACCACTTTGAGAGCAAAATCCTAATTTGTTCTGGAAATCTCAACAACCGTTCAGATATCCTTCCATGGTTGGGACCTTTAGAAAATTGAGGCTTCATGCATTAACATGTGTTCCAAACACCTACTAGGGGACTCCCGTTGACTCCAACAATCGATCAGCCCACTTTCGTGATTGACGTATGACCGTTCTGTTGCTAATGTTTTTCACGCGGCTGTTGTCTTGGCACCTGCTATGTTACATCATTTGTTCTACGACTTTAACGTATGTTCCATTTCATGTCGAATGCTCCCATCTACATATGTACGAAACAGGCAACTGAACTCCACAATCTATTACATATCTAGCGACACACAAGCAGTGGATCTCGTCCACGTTCCCGACCTAATGCATGAACGTTCCCTGACCTGCGAATCTCAAAATCTAGCCAACAAAATGTAGCGAATAATCAACCATACCTTTGTAAGCTCCTTGATCCAGATAGGTCCAAATCAATCCATCCATCTTGTGATCTGACTACGTATTTAGATTCCTATAGAGAAAGTTATCCACAATCATTAACTCTCAGGCTTTTGAGAAGAAGCTCCTGGGCAAATAATTACTGTGGTGCTAAATTGGAAAGCCGTTTTAAAACTACCATGGTAATTCGACAATTTTAACATGCTGGTCGAAAGCCAGTTAGAAGCAGATGTTCCAAGAGAATGTAATGTAGGCTTGTTTAACTGGAAACTATAAGAATAAATAAAGCCAAGTGTGTCCTTCTTTCCAAATTCATCATCAGCTCAATTCACCAGATAATTTCGACATAAGCTTCTGTAAAAAAACCACATTGATAAATGCATTTTGAACAAAGTAGTTAGAAGACGAACACTGGTAGATGCTAGCATTTCGTATTGGCTCGTCAGTACCAAATAACCAATAACACGGGAAACTTCCAATTTAACGTCTACAGTACTTGGGGGGGGGGTATGAACAAAGAAACCAACAATAACAAAAACGTCCAATCGTGTGATCTGAATGACACTCGCAGCGACTTAGGACCACGGCAACCTCAGGTTCACAAATAATTGTTTTTGTACACACAACACAGGTTTGAACCGGTTTATCGCGACGGCTTCAGCAAATTTTAGGAACCGTGGGTTGTGGTGGCGCATTATGATGGTGAAGGCTGAGGTCAAGTCCACGTTGTGGCCAGTTGACAGGATGTGTCGTCCGATCGACGAAGCTGGGGCTTACGATTCTCTGTGACTACAGTGTCCGGTTTTGAGACCTGTTTGTGAACCCACTTAGGTACATGTTCCTTCATTCTTGAGATCGGCAAATGTATTGTCTGTTACAGTCCACTTCACTTCTGACCAACATACCTGACAAACTGCCTTTCTTTTAAGACATGAAATTCACAAAAGTTTCGCCTCTGATTTTCATTTCTGCTCCTATCAAAACTCAATTCAGTGACAGTTTTTCGTCTTTGTATTTGAACAAACCAAATGACATTTCGATCAATATTTGGCAGTAAAACTATCAATCCGATCCTGTAAAACTCAATAGCAATGTGACGATAACGCACTTTATCGATAAGTCAATATACGACACCGTTAAAAGCATGTCAGATAACCGTGAGACGGAAAGCAAAGTGGCTACTAGAACATGGGTTGAAAGGACCGAAATTTTATTGACCTAGTTCGATTTCTGTTTCACTTGTGACATTTACTGTGAGACAACCCGCTTTCGACGTACTTTCGATGAATACCATTATTCAGTATGTCATTCTAGACAGTCTTTGAGAATTCCTGTTTAAGGTTCGATTACTGAGATTGACGCAGCCTGCAGTCATCGTAATATTTTGAAAATGAACGAATACTTTTTGCCAAATAAAATCTTGTTCATTTAGAAGAGGCCCAATTGTGAAAAATTTGGACTTCAGCTGAAGTCAAACCAATAGCAAAAACAATATGCCCAGATGCGGCATATGCTCCATCAGCTGAACTACGAAGCCACACAAGCTTCACATTCGGACCTAGTTTGAATCCAGCTGAATTGGGTCTCTTCTAAATTATCATATCTGTCAAACTACTTATCAGTAAAACGTTTTTTTCCAGTAATCATGGAATTGCGGTGCAAGTAGACTTGAATGAATCAAAGATAATCTTGTCCCGTATTATTTCAAACCATGTCTGGCTATGACAAGCCAGTAGTTTTGCTACCTCCATCCGTGAAGCGGTGAAGACCCTGTAGAAGTTGAAGTAAATGGCTATCAAGAGAAGTAATCAGTAAGTGAGCCCTTGTAAAGTTTACTGAGCAATCCGAGCCATAAGGGTGGTAGACCAAGTTAAATATTACATCGTACAGTCATGGGCACTTGGAAATGAAAATGAGCTAAGTCAGAACATTTTCAGATATTCCACGTTCTAAAACTCCACATTCTACGACGATTACATTAAAGGAAATGTGTAAGGACTGGTGAACGTGGATACGCTTAAAACATCCACATTTTGCATGACAGTAAATGTACTGCAATTTATGTCCAATATATTCATGAGACAATAAAGGACTTTGAAAACTTGCAGCATAAATACAACGTAATCGTGCGCTGCGCTTATACTAAGTAGGCCGATGAATTAAATTAATAGCTCACTTTTTGTGGTGTGGTTATGGAGTAATCTTCAGTGAAATTGTGAAGTGAGAACTCAGGGTGGTAGACAAACTAGCGTTGTTCCGTGTGTATCCGAATTAGTTGGCTTGAATGACTCTAACGTGCAAAAGCCTTTTTGTGCATTCCTGAGTAGCTTCAGTGCAGTGTGACAGTTTTATCGCCTCGTTTGACACTACCACAAACAGATCGAACGGACAGGCCTGCACACTCTCGGTTGACTGTAGCAGCGTGGCAGGTTTAGGTTCGATTGGTGTTCTCGTACGATGATCAGTTCAGTCGGACGGAATGCCGCCGTGACATAGCAAAGTCACAGTTGTTTGCCCGATCAAGCGGAAAATCAAATTGCTCACTATGCCTCCAAGCAAACGAAAGTGAGAATTTCATTCGCCTAAAAAGAAACACACTGAGGTGTTCTACTCAGGCTTGCGGAACAAACGCCACAGTAGCTACATAGAAGCACGTCGTTAGTCGTTCAAGCATATGACTGGTTGTACGCAAAATGGCGCATAAGTTTGGTCCGATATACAGCACCTCATTAACTAAAAGTTTTATGTGAATGGTTTCGATAAAAATAATGTTTGGTTTTGTGAATTTGGCCAAACCCCTTCCCACTATTTTGCCTCGGAACTGGAACTATACCTACTTCTAACGCATGGTTTTACGATGACTGAGTGTGCTGGTCGGTCGACGGCTTATCGTTGTCGGTATTGCTGCGAAACTATTGGTTCTAATAGCAGACCTTCCGTCGAGTTAACCATCAAATGGTTCACATACAGCTTTTTAAGTAACCATCTGTCTGCTTGAAGATTAATTTACCTCCAGACAGTGTACTGAAAAAAATTTCGGTCAGTTCGGTTTTTGTCTCATTTTGTCCCCACAAAGACAATTCGAAAACAATTCAACCTAAACTAATCTTCTATTTGGATGTGACTTCAACATGAAAAGACAAACTTTTTGGCAGGCCGACAAATCACCAACCCCTTGTAAACGTGTCATTTCCGCTCAAGATTGGGTTACAAGAACACTGAGGAGTTTTTTAATGACTGATTAAAACTTTGGCCACTGTTTTGTCTAAGTAGCAGCAATCTGTTGACACACGATAGAAGGATCTTAAGCAAATTATCTTCAGCAAATAAAAACTGCTTTCCTCATTTACAAATTAGTTTAACGAAATCAGTCAACCTGGTCTTATCAGTGGTAATATCATTTCGTGTATTTTCAACAGTTGTGACAAAGAACAGCGCCAAAATGCAAAACGTAATTGGACGAACCAAATTAATGAACTTAAATCTTTGCATGTAGTGTTCTGTAAGGCCACTAGAATATTCCCTACGTAATTTCGGTCTCCCTGCTTCTAGATTAACTAATCAGTCATCCAACAGAATTGTCTAGGCCAGGTTGAAAATCAGCTTGGACCCAATCCCGTGCATGTCTACTCAACGAATTGTCTCAGTGTTGGGAACAATCTTGGACCAATCGAACACACAACATGTGTTTCAGACAGTGTTGATAGAAACACCTCAGCTAACGCACATTTCGTTATTACGGTGACCAGGTTTTATACCCGTACAAACTTGGACAACACAATTACGCCGGATATTTTTTTGTCCACTCTTGTTGCAGTTTTGCCAGATCTGTCTTGTGAGATGTTTGAAAGCGACACTAACATTAGCCATACGGAGCCACAAACCCCGCGGACTGTGGAAAGATCGATTACCAGGTTACTACCTAATTAGTCGACACCTGGGCGGCTATTCACAAAGTCACTATATGAGCAATATTCAGCATGGGCATAACGTCTTTGTTCGGTGAGAGATGAAAGCAAAACAGTGTAGTACTTCATTGATACGCGAAATCCGTAGCCATTTGCTTCAGCTTTTCTTCATTGTGAGCAAATCAAATGCTATCTTCCACGGACAACAACATCCGAACAGACCAGTTAAAGAGCAGTTATGTGGCATCATCAAATACTTGACAGATGAGCATTCGTGTAGTACTCCATTTGAACACTGTCCTTCTAGTTCTGAAGAACCACTGTTAGTATTGCAGTCGAATGTACACCAAAAGGAGGTTAGGGCTAAGAAGAAATCCTAGTTCAAGCCTGCGCATCAAAATTAGTTAGCTTGTCAAAACTAAGCATTAATTCTCAGCCAAGTTCAAACAGTGAAACAGAGGCACTCTGGTAATGGAGCCTTCCAATAGAACATACAGCAGTGAGGTGTCATGATGTTTTGCAATTCATACACATGCATTGTGCTAGCTTAACTAAAAACAAACACTGTAATTGGTAACTTTATTCGGTACCGATCACCTTGTACTAATGTAACTTCAGGAGGACATGGTGAACGGTGCACTGAGGTGTCCGGATTAGGCAGCCTTTTTTCATGCGTACACCTGCTAGTGTTGTGATCCAAAACGCGGATGGCACAAGGGTTGTTTATTCGGAACAGCAACGCGTGGGTTATGCGTTTCAACAAGACAACAAACGAAAACACTCATCTGCATACGGTATTCGGCCCGACCGTCACGGCTGCCACAGACGTCAACGCTCAGTTCGTTTACGTTCCCTTACGTACCAAGAATCATTTCATGCAATGCTGCACTCCAATAATTCTTTGTATTTTTCCTGCAGCTATTCTGGTGCCAAAATATATGCTCTGGTTCCACTACTGAATTACAGTGGTGTGAGTAGTATAGCATGATCGCTCCTACTCACTACACTACACATATTTCTTTGAAAATTCTCTCACCGTCTGCCCAGTTTGAGCGTTTACGTGGTTAGGCGCCAGCCTGTACAATTAGGATGTTACGGTAGTATGACGTCAACATAATGGTAAAAATTATTTCACAAATGCAGAAGGTGTTTTCAATCTTTTTCCTCCGTTTTAATTGGTACATAAAGTTGACTTCTATACAACGACAACAACAGAATTTCATTATCTCCTTGTTTGAGAAAGTTTTAAGATAGATTCCCTCTCCAGCTTGCTTGCTTTATATTGAAACATGACGGAATTGGGATACAAAGAGTTGGAAGTGGTATGGATTGCGGATGCTGAACAGAACCTTTAATGTGTAGTTGAAGTTTTGTCAACTACTCAACTGGCTAAGGAGGTGTATGAAATATAACCACATTTGTCTGGTGGTACCACTTGGATAGAGCCACGTTCTACAGGTTTTCGGGAGGGTGGAGCCACGAAAGTGGATAACTGAGGTGTCAATGCTTCCGTTTGAGCAAATGACGGTCGGTCAAGTCTAACCTAAATTGACAGCGAGATCAGTTGATCTCATTAGATCGTGAAGAAAGATCTGGATAACAATGAACCAGTCGTCCGGAGGAATACGTTTGTATTTCACTGTTCAGAATGATCGTGTTTTCATATTTGTACAGAAAATAATCAGAGTGAATGAGACAGTGGAATTTGTAATAGGTGTGTCATCAGAGATATGTAGTTAAGTGTCGTCGATTCACATTTACAGCCGTCAACTACGCAAATGTCCTACTGGTTATGCAGAATGATACCGTCGAGCTCCATTGTATGACGTTGATGAAACAGTTCAGAGTTAACTACCAACTTCAGTTCTTTCTCTGATCAATGTGCTCATCACATCTGAGTCCCATCGAGAACAGTGACTGCCTTGGTTGGTTGATGACTCAAAAAACAACAGTACCTATCCAGCCTCAGTAGGTTCGGTCAATTTTGAAGTCGACTTGCATGAACACTTTGACCATACACATCATCACCATCATCACCATCATAGGCCGCAATACATCAGTGGTTCACATTGATGCTTAACTGCCACATTTATGCGTAGACAACAAATTATTGGTTATCATGACATACATAGTTGAGGAGCTAATCCAAACCTTCCGTAGGAACTTGTGTTAATTAATTTAATGTTCACTTTTCTTATCAAAGAGAGGCGGACTATTTTTATCATGTCGATAAAAGCCCAATGTAATGATCAACAATTTCTGAAGCGTAGATCGTTAAGTAATAAAAAACCGTGAGCTTTGAAAAGTATTCTAGGCAGTGCGCTTCAATGGACGCCCGCGTTTCAAAGAAGTTATGTTCTCGGAACAATATATGAACGCGCGTCTACACATCTCAAGCATGGCCATCGAGCGATAAACCGATCAATCGGCTGTAGTATAAGAGAAGACATCACTCAAATCCTTAAGAAATGCGTTTCCTTGTGTGACGACAACGCATGCTTGAGGTGTGCCAGCATACGTTCGGGTTGTGTTCCGAGTCAAATCATTTTTTTAATCCATAGACCTCCAACGAAACGTGTTACGGATCTCAAAGAAAATCGATCAGTATTGTTGTTGTTAATCAGTTGGAACCAACGCCTCGAAAACTAAATGGCAAACTGACACGGTTTCTTATGCTGCAACAAGAAGACTGGGGAAAATCACACTGTTATCAGTTTCAAAAAATGCATATGCTGATCAGTCTGTTCACTGATTCTGGATTATTGTAACAAATAGCCAAAAACGGTGGTCACGTGAGTGAACACTGACTACACTGGTCGAAGAGATAAAAGTTAGGTCAGCCGCCGAGATTACCGTTAATTTTGTCGGCTGACTTGCGACATTAAAAAAAATTAACTATTTGCGTATTTACGGGATCAACAAGCCCAACTGTGTGTCCCAGAAAATGAAAGCCGATTCCTGAATAACAATCTCTAGGGCGACCACTGTACACTGATTAGCTAAACATATCACTTACACGTAGAATGCTAGACGACGGTTTTGATCTGAACTGACATAATAATTTAGGCATGATGAAGTCTACCAAGTCTGAATGACGAGTAGAGCTACTTGCCATAATGGTTGATGCAGAAATCAAGTCCAAATGTATATGCATCAATCAGGTAATTGGAAAACGTTCTTTTTACGAATCCATTACACATCAGCAAGTTTTATTAGGCTACCAGACTAATTCACTTAATCACACTGCTCAGTCATTCAGACAATGATGAGTGTTCTTTATGTTAAGAAGTCCATTGATTGCCGTCCAAANATTCCTGGGTAGCTTCAGTGCAGTGTGACAGTTTTATCGCCTCGTTTGACACTACCACAAACAGATCGAACGGACAGGCCTGCACACTCTCGCGGTTGACTGTAGCAGCGTGGCAGGTTTAGGTTCGATTGGTGTTCTCGTACGATGATCAGTTCAGTCGGACGGAATGCCGCCGTGACATAGCAAAGTCACAATTGTTCGCCCGATCAAGCGGAAAATCAAATTGCTCACTATGCCTCCAAGCAAACGAAAGTGAGAATTTCATTCGGCTAAAAAGAAACACACTGAGGTGTTCTACTCGGCTTGCGGAACAAACGCCACAGTAGCTACATAGAAGCACGTCGTTAGTCGTTCAAGCATATGACTGGTTGTACGCAAAATGGCGCATAAGTTTGGTCCGATATACAGCACCTCATTAACTAAAAGTTTTATGTGAATGGTTTCGATAAAAATAATGTTTGGGTTTTGTGAATTTGGCCAAACCCCTTCCCACTATTTTGTCCTCGGAACTGGAACTATACCTACTTCTAACGCATGGTTTTACGATGACTGAGTGTGCTGGTCGGTCGACGGCTTATCGTTGTCGGTATTGCTGCGAAACTATTGGTTCTAATAGCAGACCTTCCGTCGAGTTAACCATCAAATGGTTCACATACAGCTTTTTAAGTAACCATCTGTCTGCTTGAAGATTAATTTACCTCCAGACAGTGTACTGAAAAAAATTTCGGTCAGTTCGGTTTTTGTCTCATTTTGTCCCCACAAAGACAATTCGAAAACAATTCAACCTAAACTAATCTTCTATTTGGATGTGACTTCAACATGAAAAGACAAACTTTTTGGCAGGCCGACAAATCACCAACCCCTTGTAAACGTGTCATTTCCGCTCAAGATTGGGTTACAAGAACACTGAGGAGTTTTTTAATGACTGATTAAAACTTTGGCCACTGTTTTGTCTAAGTAGCAGCAATCTGTTGACACACGATAGAAGGATCTTAAGCAAATTATCTTCAGCAAATAAAAACTGCTTTCCTCATTTACAAATTAGTTTAACGAAATCAGTCAACCTGGTCTTATCAGTGGTAATATCATTTCGTGTATTTTCAACAGTTGTGACAAAGAACAGCGCCAAAATGCAAAACGTAATTGGACGAACCAAATTAATAACTTAAATCTTTGCATGTAGTGTTCTGTAAGGCCACTAGAATATTCCCTACGTAATTTCGGTCCCCTGCTTCTAGATTAACTAATCAGTCATCCAACAGAATTGTCTAGGCCAGGTTGAAAATCAGCTTGGACCCAATCCCGTGCATGTCTACTCAACGAAGTGTCTCAGTGTTGGGAACAATCTTGGAAAATCGAACACACAACATGTGTTTCAGACAGTGTTGATAGAAACACCTCAGCTAACGCACATTTCGTTATTACGGTGACCAGGTTTTATACCCGTACAAACTTGGACAACACAATTACGCCGGATATTTTTTTGTCCACTCTTGTTGCAGTTTTGCCAGATCTGTCTTGTGAGATGTTTGAAAGCGACACTAACATTAGCCATACGGAGCCACAAACCCCGCGGACTGTGGAAAGATCGATTACCAGGTTACTACCTAATTAGTCGACACCTGGGCGGCTATTCACAAAGTCACTATATGAGCAATATTCAGCATGGGCATAACGTCTTTGTTCGGTGAGAGATGAAAGCAAAACAGTGTAGTACTTCATTGATACGCGAAATCCGTAGCCATTTGCTTCAGCTTTTCTTCATTGTGAGCAAATCAAATGCTATCTTCCACGGACAACAACATCCGAACAGACCAGTTAAAGAGCAGTTATGTGGCATCATCAAATACTTGACAGATGAGCATTCGTGTAGTACTCCATTTGAACACTGTCCTTCTAGTTCTGAAGAACCAGTGTTAGTATTGCAGTCGAATATACACCAAAAGGAGGTTAGGGCTAGGAAGAAATCCTAGTTCAAGCCTGTGATAATTCGGAAATCACTGAATTTCCATCCCCACGACTACATTACAATTAACATTTTAATCGAATTACCAAACATTTTTTGGCATACAAACATGCGCATCAAAATTAGTTAGCTTGTCAAAACTAAGCATTAATTCTCAGCCAAGTTCAAACAGTGAAACAGAGGCACTCTGGTAATGGAGCCTTCCAATAGAACATACAGCAGTGAGGTGTCATGATGTTTTGCAATTCATACACATGCATTGTGCTAGCTTAACTAAAAACAAACACTGTAATTAGCAAATTTATTCGGTAC
>LOND01010799.1:0-13940 GCA_014220965.1 Paragonimus kellicotti
ACAACGAATACAATGTTATGTCCAACTGACAAATTTAGGAAATCCATTTCTTCTCCAGTTGAAATAACAGAAAGCATTATATTCGCTCAATAGTGGTTTGATTATTGCTAAGTAACGCATAGTTTTCGTTTGTGTAAATTGAATATCGTTTGCATTTTGCCAAAACCTTTGGATTCCCATGTGTTTTGTGGAAAACCGCTTCCGAAGAGAGGTGCTGCAACCATGGCTGAAACTCAGGTTTAGTGTAAATACTTTCTTGCGGTCAAGATTTGAACTCTACCCACACTTTAATGAGACAGCCATGTTGTTCACTGTGACTGACTTCGTATTCAACATGTTAAAACGTCCATATCAGACCGCTCAGTATCAGTCACCCGTCCTCATTAGCCCTTATCAGTTATACTCTATCATCTCACAAATGGTGTCCTGTTAACTCTAATTGTTAGCCCAGTTGTGCTCAAAGTATTGCCTCCACCTGCCTATAAGTGTTTCGACCAGTTATGGTTAGTTGAAAATTTTGTTGCTAAAAGTAGAACGTCACAAACACTATTGTAGGTTTGACCTTCATGTGAAACGAAGAGCAAAACTTGAGCAGAAGAACAATGGTAACGACGAATTCCCGTTGAAACTTGCAAGCTGTTGTGCCGTGTAGCCAGTTTGTGATTTCAGATAGCTCGTGAACGTGTAAAAATATAATCTCTTACTGAATGTTCACAACGAGATTGATATTCCCACCAATTCCTCCGACTGTTAAACAGATATAAATCAAAGGTGGCCAACACTAAACTCCGGCTATTTTGTGACTGTTCAGATCAAAACTACACAAATGTGACCGACGGATTTGTGTCAAACACAGTGTCGTCGTTTTTCTGCTGTTGAGCACTAGTTGAGGTTTTCTAAGACAGTCCTCGATCTCATCCAAGAACACTTATGTCAATCGTTTTCAGAATTCACGTAAGAAACTTGCTGAAGAACCGATTCCAGTAGATCTCACTAATTACTTACTGAAATGTTCTTCAGTACAACTGAATTTGATGCACTCAGGAACTTGATTTCAACAAACCGTCACATAGGCCTACTCGCATTTATATTGGGTCCAAGTTTGAGAATCTAAATGATTAAATATCCGATTTTCGGGTAACTGCTGCTGACAACCTAGGTTGGCTTAAAACCAAACTCACCGATATAGTCAATGGGATTATCATGCTTTCGATTAACGGCCGCTATGTTACCACAAAGCAACACTCGCAGTAAATAAGAGAACTTTAGTCAAAAACTGTAGTAAGGCTTAAGTTAGATAACGGTTCCGGTGCCATCATTTTAAACAAACGGGGGATGGTAACAGTACTAGATAACTAAACTAAGTTTCCAAAAAATGGACAGTGGAAAATGTTACTGAACTAGAAGGACAAATAGAACTATCGTTCCAACTTCTCCCATATTAGCGCATGAGTAGGGAGTTGCTAAAATGGTGTTGTCGGTGAATAGAACAATTATGTGGCCTCATTAAAAAAGACAAATATAGAATGATACTTTGGCCTACCGCGGCAATGACACATTTCTCCTACGAAAGTTCGCGCACTAGTCACTCACCATTCCAACTCCACTAAGACGTAGGTTTCAAATATCTTCCTCAGTATTAATCAGTAACTTACATAACATCAATCTTCCTAATGAGTTGATGCGATCCGTAGACGTTCAGTCATTGTCTACGAAGGTCTTCTGCTTAAGACAATTGAGTGCATTTGTGAGCTCGTTCAAACCAGTCACATTACTCTTTCCTCCGACTGCTAATTTGATGAAAACTGTACTATTGTGCACTGACAGCATCGGTTTCCGTTTTTCTCAGCTGTACTATTGCCGAGTAGAGGTTTAGTCATAAGTAGTCCATTAAGACACACGAGCCTACTTCACACGTTGGGGATCGAACAAGAGTCAACCGCCAACATGGTGGGGTTGTTATACCACAAATGCAACGACGATGGTACACTAATATTCAGTTGTTCCAAGTAAATGATAAACGACCTAGTGCGGCGTTTACATAGTTTTCTTTCTAACTTGAAGATAACGCGTGAATTTCAGACCGTGGATTGTTTGCCCTTTCTAGATTCACAGATAAGTCATCGAAACGATGACACGATCAAAAGGGTTGTCGATAGAAAGTTCACGCGTCCTGGTCAATACTCGGGGTTTAGTAGTTTGGCGCCAGTCCATGAAAAACGTAAGTTAATGAATGCGCTATTTGCGTGAGTAAGACGAATCTATACACAGAACAGTCTTGCAGAGGTTACCCTAAATGCTACTAAAAAGACTCAACATACCATGACCTCTATCCTAATAAGTGGTTAGTTTAGGAAAAAGGAAAGCTTACATAGAACTATTTTTTAAGGATGACTACAGTGATGGTCAGATTACTAGTTCCGAGTGGTCGGGACCAGCTCATGCTGTATCTACCAGTTTATGTGTAATTACAAAACGTGTTACGTAGGCAGAAACAAGAGATGCACGTCCTCCAGAATGAAGGACAATTTGCCTAAACGAAAGCAGAGGTACGTGACATCAGAGAACAGCAGTTTTGTCGAACCATACGAAAAAGCACTGTCTGTCGTCAGTAGACAGGCCACGACCATTAGTGACGTTATCATTCTAACTGATGAATTAAAAATCCTAGTACCTCATTCTAATTTAGGATTCCCAGCAATTTGCTTAGGAGGTCACAATCAGTCGGCTAAAACCGGTCTTGTGTGTTCAAAATCAACTGTTCTTAAACTTGATTTCGTACTGGACCTAGTGACCATTCCTAACAGTAACGAGGGCTCGTTTTATTCACACTGTCTGAGTGAACACTGTGCAAATAGGCATAATGTCGACAAGAAATAAAAAACAAGCAGCTACGCCATTAAACTTTCGAGATTAGTCAGCGAATAACATTTATACTATTTTGGTTGCGTAACTTGTGGAGTAGGACGGAACTAACTATCCATAAGCGGAGGTAAAAGTAAATACAAGTCTACTGGGTTGCCTTACTCTGCAATAAGATAAGCATTTGGTGTCCTCCTAGTTGAGGTTAAGGAGACAGAGTAGAGGGCAACTTGTGCGCAAAGTGACCACAAACGTTGAAGTGATTTGGGAACCACATAGACATCGAGTAAGATGCAGGATAGTAGGCGTGATGTAAATTGATGTTTGAGCAAGCGGCATTGGATAGTTCAAATTTTTGCCGGAAGTGCAGTGGATGAATCTGAGAAACAGCGTACACACCAAGTTGTAACGCAACCGAAAATAAGCGACGTCATATGGCGAAGGTTTTGACCGACTGGTAATAACACAAAACTTCAACTTAGGAAAAGCGATCGATAATATAGTCTGACTAGCGGGACCCAATAGGTAGCACTACTGTGGGATAGTTAGGGGATTTTAACTTGTGGGTAGCAGCGAATTAAATGGAAACGGAAGATAAATGAGAAACAATCTACTAAAAGTTGAGATTACACCGAGTAACAATCATAAACAAAGCTTTATGTCACGTAGTGTTAGCTAACGACTCCCGGCTCATTCAAAGACGACTATCTGTAACCCTAAGGTTGTCCGCGATTTCGCTACCACTTCTAAGATAGTGATGATTGTCTGTGTCTCTCGTTCTTTAAACCATAAAACAGCCTATATTAATATCAATAGGTTGTTGTTGAATCAGAGAGAAACGTTCACTTTTAACGCCGTTCAAATTTCCACACAGGGCCACCAGTTCAAAATTCCTAAACCGACTATGATTAACGCGATTATCTTTGATGACCAACCTCAGATCGACACTCCACCGCTGATCTCGTCCTCGTCTGGACCTATCGGCTGGAGATAGACTGAATGAGGGATCGAACCAGCAACATTTCGCATTGCTAAACAAGGCTGTTATTCGCTTGATTACCAGTTCTATCATCATTGCTTATGATGTGAGAACTTAACTGTAATCGAGTTACAACTTGTTTTTTCATCTTGTTTATGCGGATGGACACAGTTAATCTCGGAATGTCGGTTTCACGATAGTTACGTCCGCAAAAGATCAAAACTGAGTTCATACTGATTCTTGATGCTCACTCCTAATAAACGGTGTAAAGAACAAATTATAACTAGATCGCATCCTGTGATTAATTTTATTTAGATAAATCTGAACTAGTTTTTTTGCTGTTATATTTGAAACTCACGACATCATATATGAGCAAGCTGATACCCTGTTCACTTTAGCTGCGTGCTGATCTCTTATACTCCTCATGTTGAAAATCAAATCAGCTGTCCTGTATGTGCGAGAAGACTTAAGATAGGTTTTGCGAACAGGTTTTTTGCCATCGAAGTTATGGACAGCTGTTTCTACCTTATTGAGGTCTCGTCAGTACTACATACTTCAGGGGAAGCGAATTCATGGCCCATGCACGTACGTCAGCATTTAATTCAGACACGTATCCATTGACCACAGGATCATGGTCACCAAGCCTATAGGGTGGCTTGTGAATGAAGTGTAACAGTCAAGAAAATAATTCATGTAACTGATTTCAAATACGTCTACTGAGGTGAACTATTTTTGATACACATTAGAATACTGCCAACTTCAGTTTAATCTATGATTGCCTAAGAAAAACTTAACACCGAAATGTAATCCAATTTTTAGGGTTGCGGTCAACTGGGCTATTTTTTCTACTCGTCATTCTCTAATTTATATTTTCAACCTATTGACTGACAGTAGGACACTAAACCGTCGTGCACTTTCAACGGGGGTACTGGATGAACGACTTGTTTTCTGCCACAGTAGTCAAACTATGTTTATGGAGGAACACAGTTGCGAATGACATGCTTCACTATTTGCCAAATCATATGTTATTGAATGGTCTATTATTTCAGTGCCTGTGTCTAATTCAAGCTCATTGCATTAAGCACGAGATCAGTTGCAAACCTCATTGGCTAGCAAATTCTCTCTTACAACTGAACCACTGTGATTGGCTTATCATATCGGTCATTGGCGGCAAGTGACATAAAACACACTGCAAACGGTCCGCAGACACTTTAATATTTTTGACACATACTGCCGCGTGTGGAATTTGTGTTCAAAATGGGCGGCCTCATTTCACGTATTTTTCGCCGAAAAACGACTGAGGATGAATCAAGGCCAAAGTCAAAAAAGGGTCGCCGATTTGGCAGTTTCCGTCGGCCAAGATCTGATGAACCACAAACGAGTATTCATCAGTCGAGATGCAACACGCTGCCAAGTAGGACTGCAATAAATCAAATCGAGAGTAGCCAGACGATCGAACGAGAAGAAAGAATACGTGAAACTATGCTGGAGGTGCAAGATACAGTGGGAACTTCATCCCAACTCTCGGATGTGACAGGCGAAACTGCGCAGGTTCCACACACGGACAAACAGGAAAACGATCAGAATATCGCCCAGAGCTACTTAGACGTAACCAAACGTACAGAAGAGAACATGACTGCCGAGAGATGCGCGGCTGTGAAAGTAGTGTCTTTATCATCTGAAGCTCCAAGTCAGAATAACTACCATCCTCCTACAGACAACATGCAAACCATGTGGACCACCGAACAGGAAGATATGGTTAAAGGGCAAAAAGAAGTCTATGATGAGACAGCGTTTGTCATTCCAGATAAAGCTGAGATCGCACAACTCACAAGCGAGATTCAGAATGATAGTCCTGACAGCGATACCAAACATCGGTCTACCACGGATGACAGCGATTTAGTGCACGTAGAGTATCATGCTAATATTGAAGCAAACTCCGTAATTTTCGATGCGTCAAGTATTCCAACAGTACCGAGCGACTTACGAGAGAAAACTCCTTTTGGAATTCAGACAGAGCAAACCACCAGAGAGGACGACACAAATCACGCAGATATCAGTCAGCGAAGTTGAGACAACACCAACCGTTCCGTTTGGAGAGGAGGATGCGGAGGTTCCGTTCCGAACTCCAACACGAAACTCACACTCATGAGGCCCAACCTGAGTGGACCACTGAACATGAGGACGGAGTGCACTTGGAGAGTGATGCGCGTGTTGGGTCAACGTCTGCCATTGCAGACGATACTGAGGTTGCACAACTTCCAAGCGAAATGGAACACGAAATCTCTACCGAGGAAACACAACCAGTATTTCCAACCGAGTATGACGATACAGTGCGTGCTGTTAGTGATTCGCATGTTGAGGCAACACCAACCGTTCCGTTTGGAGAGGAGGATGCGGAGGTTCCGTCCGAACTCCAACACGAAACTCACACTCATGAGGCCCAACCTGAGTGGACCACTGAACATGAGGACGGAGTGCACTTGGAGAGTGATGCGCGTGTTGGGTCAACGTCTGCCATTGCAGACGATACTGAGGTTGCACAACTTCCAAGCGAAATGGAACACGAAATCTCTACCGAGGAAACACAACCAGTATTTCCAACCGAGTATGACGATACAGTGCGTGCTGTTAGTGATTCGCATGTTGAGGCAACACCAACCGTTCCGTTTGGAGAGGAGGATGCGGAGGTTCCGTCCGAACTCCAACACGAAACTCACACTCATGAGGCCCAACCTGAGTGGACCACTGAACATGAGGACGGAGTGCACTTGGAGAGTGATGCGCGTGTTGGGTCAACGTCTGCCATTGCAGACGATACTGAGGTTGCACAACTTCCAAGCGAAATGGAACACGAAATCTCTACCGAGGAAACACAACCAGTATTTCCAACCGAGTATGACGATACAGTGCGTGCTGTTAGTGATTCGCATGTTGAGGCAACACCAACCGTTCCGTTTGGAGAGGAGGATGCGGAGGTTCCGTCCGAACTCCAACACGAAACTCACACTCATGAGGCCCAACCTGAGTGGACCACTGAACATGAGGACGGAGTGCACTTGGAGAGTGATGCGCGTGTTGGGTCAACGTCTGCCATTGCAGACGATACTGAGGTTGCACAACTTCCAAGCGAAATGGAACACGAAATCTCTACCGAGGAAACACAACCAGTATTTCCAACCGAGTATGACGATACAGTGCGTGCTGTTAGTGATTCGCATGTTGAGGCAACACCAACCGTTCCGTTTGGAGAGGAGGATGCGGAGGTTCCGTCCGAACTCCAACACGAAACTCACACTCATGAGGCCCAACCTGAGTGGACCACTGAACATGAGGACGGAGTGCACTTGGAGAGTGATGCGCGTGTTGGGTCAACGTCTGCCATTGCAGACGATACTGAGGTTGCACAACTTCCAAGCGAAATGGAACACGAAATCTCTACCGAGGAAACACAACCAGTATTTCCAACCGAGTATGACGATACAGTGCGTGCTGTTAGTGATTCGCATGTTGAGGCAACACCAACCGTTCCGTTTGGAGAGGAGGATGCGGAGGTTCCGTCCGAACTCCAACACGAAACTCACACTCATGAGGCCCAACCTGAGTGGACCACTGAACATGAGGACGGAGTGCACTTGGAGAGTGATGCGCGTGTTGGGTCAACGTCTGCCATTGCAGACGATACTGAGGTTGCACAACTTCCAAGCGAAATGGAACACGAAATCTCTACCGAGGAAACACAACCAGTATTTCCAACCGAGTATGACGATACAGTGCGTGCTGTTAGTGATTCGCATGTTGAGGCAACACCAACCGTTCCGTTTGGAGAGGAGGATGCGGAGGTTCCGTCCGAACTCCAACACGAAACTCACACTCATGAGGCCCAACCTGAGTGGACCACTGAACATGAGGACGGAGTGCACTTGGAGAGTGATGCGCGTGTTGGGTCAACGTCTGCCATTGCAGACGATACTGAGGTTGCACAACTTCCAAGCGAAATGGAACACGAAATCTCTACCGAGGAAACACAACCAGTATTTCCAACCGAGTATGACGATACAGTGCGTGCTGTTAGTGATTCGCATGTTGAGGCAACACCAACCGTTCCGTTTGGAGAGGAGGATGCGGAGGTTCCGTCCGAACTCCAACACGAAACTCCCACTCATGAGGCTCAACCTGAGTTGACAATCGGTCATGGCGACCACGCGCATGCTGATCCAGCGTTCGTCATGTCGGATGTGGTTACAGCTGCAGAACACCCAGCCAGTTCCCCGCATGATATCGCATCCAGCGACTCCCAATCCAATCTACACATGGAAGAAAAGGAAGCGGGTTCTTTTGTAGCAGATTACACACCCGCAGTTGATGTGAGTAGCATGGGTTATTTTGAACGAAGTACTTGTGAAACTCAGCTTGATCCGGTCACTGATCATAATGATGCTGCTGAGTTGGGAGACGATGCACTGCGATTTTCTAGTGCTACCGATATTACTGAATCTTCACCGGTTAATTATGCAAAATCTGTCAGTTCGTTGCAAGCTGATGCTCCTACAGGTCAAGAAAATATATCATCCGTTGCCACTGATACGCCGTTCGAGACAATTCCCCCAGTTCCCGCCGACACCATTGTCAATGAACCTCTTTCCGCTGGATTATTTGATGTAGGCGAGTCTCAAGTTGAGACAACTGACGAAGCTGAAGGCAACATATGCGATAATCAGAATTCCTCCATGACACACATGCTTTCATTCCCTGATGAGTTTACCGGAGAGACTCCCCTTGTTCCTCATTCTCAATCTCCTTCAAATGATAAGCGTACAGATGAAGAACGCCTACTTGAAAATGTCTCTTTTGTGCATTCTGTCGTTCAGAGTAGTGTGTCCGCAGATGGCGATACGGTTTCCCCAGGTGTTACCATCACATCAGAGGTTAACACTGAAGCAGTTCCGGATGCCAACTCAACAAGTGGCTTTGATCAGTGGACACCAACGACTTCAGATCTCACAGCGCACAGTTTAGTGGATGATGTGCTGGATCACGTTGCTTCTTCTGTCGCAGACGATACCCATGACTCTGACCTCCGGATAACTGAGGAGCAGGTATACCATGATGATGATTCAACTTTGCTGAATAACGGAGAACCAGTCAACCTACATATTAATGGCGATTACTCACCGTCTCTGAATGGAACCAATGACAAAAACAGCCCGGACAAGGAACATCTGGAACCGGGTGTAATGATCACTACAACGAAACAATTGGACATCCCTCCAGGTCCTGAATCTTTAGATGCAACGCCACAAGAATCTACTCCAAACCCGACAGACGCTTAGACCCTAACTATTCGAAACTAGAATATTCAGGTGGAGGCAAACCCAAAATTTCCGGAAAGTGAAAACATTTTGAATTTCGATGTATAATGTAAGTAGACAGTTTTTAAAAGATATTTGATAATTCGTTCAACTCATCAGATTCCCAAAACGGTATGAAACGAACACTTCTTCATACCCCTGAGAACTGCAACTAATTACGTGTGGGAAAATAAAAATAATTACTATTTTGCAAACCTTAACGAAGCCACTCATTTTGAGTACGTTATTACAGACAAACAATACTTTTGATCCATGTTTTATGTTTCCAACAATGCGTGTTTATTCAGCACTGATCTGACGTCTTTTTTAATTCTTTAAACGGTTACTCAACAAGCTTCGGATTTGGGTTCCTTCTTCGTTTCTATGACAGCACAAAGTTTTTTCGCGTTTACTTTATATTGCACTTTACATCAGTTTACGTCTTGAATTTCTGGCATCTCATCAAACTATCAATCTGTTTGACTTCTGCTTGAATTGGTGTGATACTTTGCTTGTTGTTGAACCATAAAAATGATTTGCTTGACATTTTTACCGCTGTTAAATAACAGTAAATCTGTGACAGTCATGGTAAACAGATGTAATTTTGCTCAAGCCTGTTATCTTATTGATCACTGGTACCAACCCACACTGATATCGATAAGACAATGCACATGTCCACCATTGTGTAACTTGGCTTGTTTATTGCACTGCATGCATGATAGCTCATTGATCTGCGTGAGCTATCGGAATCGATGTACGGGCCACCAAATTTGACTTGAGTTAAAATTAAACTGATACTCTTCACGTAAGTACAACGGGAGGGCTTGACGTGACCTCTTTTGCTTTTGTCAAGGATTGAAAGTCAGTCTCCGTTATCTGGGTTTGTCAGACACAGGTGATGAACGCACATCAGGATGATTTTGAACAATCCACGATTGACACAGAAGTGAACAGCAAAGATTAGGTTTGAACAAATAATTCACTATACGATATGATTGTGGATCGTGGGCTGGGTAAGTTGAGCACTTTTCCACGGGACTTTCAGTAAATGGATCAGCCTGAATGTTGTTATACCTTTTTCCAATGTGGTCATCCCGTTGATTATGACATAAACTTCAACATGGGGCGATTGAGACAATAAGATCACTGATTTAATGAAACATCAAACGGAACTGGTAAGTAGTGAATTGCCAATTATGTTACGTAAGAAACACTAGCTACGTAGTCTTTACAGTACCACGGTTCACTTAACAATCCATTACGATTTTTCCAGGTAGGCATGAACAACCCAATGAAGGTTTCACTGATATTGAAAAACCTTCAGTGTTTAAGACCTGATGGTGCAAAACGTTGCGACGTGTAACGACAATGGACAATATAAAGTAAACAGAATTCACGCGAAATCACGGCTCCGCAGTTCTACATACCTTTCCAGCCAGCTGGCTCTGAAGAAAGCGTTGGAAAGCAGTTTTAATATTTTTACGGATCATCAGCAAAGCACTTCTTCGTCATAACCAAGTTATGAACTGCGGTCAGCACGTTTGTGTGACAAGAATGTACCATTTATTTCAGCCATACATTCGAAGATATAACGCTGCACGTTTTAGGAAACATAATTTCTACTTGACTGACAAATTCTGCTCTCGTGGTAATCCTCCACAATTACCAGCACTGCTACATTCTCCTATCGAAGTGATCGGACAACCCGCTGTTTGCACATAAGTGATTGTTTTTAACCCTCCAGACCAGATAATTATGGCATACCTGGTGTGGATTCAATAACACAGTCGCCAACAAGTTCTCTCTGAACACTGATCCGTATTCAAATACCGATCAATGTAGAAATGTTTCTTACCGTTAGGCTACAGCAAGAAGAACGACGTCCTGCGCTTCTTGTTGAAATGATGTAGCAGGAATCAACTGCTCCAAAGGGAAACTCGGATAGTGTTTTTAGGTTTTACATTGTTACATTAAAAGATTTTACCCACAAAAACCAGGAAGGTTATCAATGACCGGTTTAAATATCCATATAACTGAACTTACGAAAGTTGGTGTTATAAAGGCGACATAAAATACATGTATTCGACGGAATTGGAGACGGTCGATTCGCTAAATGGTCAGTACCAATTTTTAACTGAACTGAGTAAGAGTACGCCATTTGGGTGTTCCGCTACTGAACACTTAGCTGGATTTGTTGGTTCAATCGTAATTCGCTAATAATCGCAACCTGGTACGCATCGACCATTAAAGCGCTTATTACCTGGGACATACACATTATTATAACAAGGTATGCATAGCGCCAAAACTAATGTGAACTACCGGGTGACACCATGTTTAACAAATACTGAACCTTGTGCATTGAAATAAATCTGCTGTTGTGACTTTTGTCCCAGCAACTTCGCCCACTTCTGTTAGGGTTAAAGGAGTCTGACGACTTTATCATATATTGTGCAAAATTAGAATGTCTACGGTTTGAAGGCTCACACATTAAACTGTTCAGAACACAGAAGCTGCGTTGATGGTGAGAGCTAATCGATGGTAATGATCAGCTTATCCGTCTGCACAAACATCTTGGATCAGAACTTGCTTCCAACGATAGTTCGGATGAAACCTTCAGTACTGTACTACGTATCAGTGCTGACTGCACTGTTCTGAACATCACTGACAGGTTAATGGTCAAGTACTGTAACGAGTGAAGGAAATACGTGCTGTTTGCTCTCGCCCAACCTGTCGACATGTTGTGTGGTTAACGGAAAATGGGATTACAATAAGGACTGCCTTTCCACTGCGAATTGTTCAACAAAGTTGATCACCGAAAGATAGTTAACACCAAAACTTGCCAATTTAATGAGGTTTATTTGAGATGTTAGGTCATGTAAGTATTGTTACTCAAAGTTGAAAGAACACCGAATGCATTTTTGATTTCAACGCGGTCGATAAACAGGCATAAATGGACACTCGGAGAAACAAAAAAAGCGACCGACAACATTGCTAATGTTACCGTGGATATTACTAAAGTAGACAGTTTGCAAAGAAATGAACTCACTTCGAATCACTTCGAAGTTTTCTGTGCGTACTTATTTCTGAAACTAAACTGATCTTCAGCTGGAATTTAGTATTCTGAGTCCTTACGACAAAGTAGTCGTTGATATTGCGTCCGTAAAGTGGTTGTTATGGAAAGACCACGTATGTTTTCACAAATTCGTCCCTCACCTCAATACCTTGTTTCACGAGTAACTGTTGGCTGCAATGTCCGGTTCAAATACGTATTGGAGAAATCAACCAAGGTTGCTCGTGGATACTCACTTTACCTATCCATAAGTTTAGTAATGTATTTAGTGTATAAGCACGAAGCATGCCAACAAAATTTGGACTTTTTTTGACTCAGTATAACTGAGTTGGCTGTCCAGTTGTTTATTTCGTTTTATTGATCTGATCAAAAATGTTGCAAATTTTGATTAGCTTGCACTGCGTTGCTATAGAATGACTTCTTGCAAGTCCTCAGTTGCCCAGTCAGTCGTTTTCCGAATTCGCATGACAGTAAGTTGATGCTGGAAGGAGATGTTTACAAAGAGGTATCACTTCGCGTACCTATTTTCGGGGTGTCTACATATCAACGAATTTGAGAGTTTTGCTCTCTTGGTATTTTTGAGCTAGTCGAACCTGATCATATCTTCAATACCTGAATCAATGCTCATGGTTCATGTGTTTGTGCGCTATCTGGTCGAATTCGACAGATGACTTACCAAAGAAGAGAGTTGAAACTGGCAAAATCGGTCGACAACCCATAGGTTATAAAATCAACTTTTAAGTAACGGTTCCTTCAATTTGACAACAACTATACTGAAATGGTTAGCATTACGATATCCTACTGATGAGTTGTGGGTGGTCATCAGACAGCGGTCGCTTGTGTGGACTTCATGCTGCTACAAACAGCAACCAGATGGAGGTTCAGCCCGTTGTGTCTTTCACGTGGTCGAATCTGATTTGTTGAACGTACACGTAGCATGAACGGGATATGTTATAATAAGTGGTTCCTGCCCACGAAATATACACTAGCATGCTTGCCTGCACTAATGTAACGTTGCTTGCAGTGCTCGGTTTCAATACGTGGTCGTGATAAGAATCATGTCTGATAAGTGGCCAGTGAAATAATAATTGTGTACGGGACTTAACTAGTTACATAAAACCTTCAGGGTTTTGTTCACCTAAAGGCTGTCACTTAGTCATATATGTCGGTGGAAACAATATCTCACTAGGCGTTCCACGTCATGCCAAACCATTCGATAAACGTGTGTGCTGAGGATGCTGAGAAGAACGACTGGTTGCTTCTTGTAAACAGTATTGCAGTCTGACAGTGGAGTTAGACTGGCTTGTGGTGCTGGTGAGCGGGAAGTCACTGGCACACAATATGGGTTATTGAACAGAACATCACGATGCTTCGTGTCTGTGAGTATCGAGTCTGTCCTGCGAATAGGGAATATTAGTCCTATCGTGTTCGCTCAGTAACCAGATAATCAAAAACTGCGTAGTCAAACTGAACTCATTGTATTCAATGACCATACAGTTCAAAAGTTTGATTTCGGATGGTTAGATATGGACTCTACTTCGTTATAAGCTTATTCCCATATTCGTTCATTAGATGTTAAGAGAATGTAGGCAGTTGCCAGAGACAACTATATCTGATTCCTTGGTTGCAACTGTTTGGTCATCATTAACTGCTTCCATAACATTCTTCACACAAATAC
>LOND01010804.1:5574-15708 GCA_014220965.1 Paragonimus kellicotti
CAGCTGTTAACCATCTCTGGGATCACTAATACTTGTTGTAGTGTTTTTGTCTTAATGACAGTGCGATCGTCACTAACCTTTCCAACTTGTTGACACGGTATACACTTGTTTCTTTCGTCTTGGTTTAAAACCAAATTGACATTTTTTCATGCTATTTCCACTTGGCTTGCTTCTTTTTAACATTTTGTCAAACAGCCTCCCGGTCGTCTTTTCATATTTTCAATTTCACCATCCTGATGTGTGTTTATGAAAACCAGTGCAGATTGCCGAAATTTTTCTTATACGATTAATTTGGTGCAGTGTACAGTTGGGTTTGGGGAAGCTACTGGTAGTGAAAATGTCGAACTATGCCTTTTATCCATGAGACGTAATTATTATTTATTTCCATACGGTATTGCAAGAATGTTGGCTTGGCATGCTGATCATTGTAACCACTGTAATTTGCACGTGGTCCATCAGAAGTTCACAGCTAAATTCAATATCTTACCTACTGTAGGATGGTTTTGGTAGAGTCTCTCACAACTTAGCAGAATTCCGTAATCTTGCTAATACAACGACAACGACTAATCTGCATATGCGGATAAGACAATTACAACCAAGTATACATCTACACGTTAGGTTTAATTAGCGTAAAGGTCACACCAGTTATATTGGTTATACTTTGATGACTGTATTTCGGCATCACATTACCTGAACAAAGAGCATATTATAAATACCGAGAACGCTCGTATAAGTGCACTTTAAAAAACAGTGGACTGAAAGGTTCTCCTTCAGGTTGATTGTTGAGCAAATTGATCAGCGAACATTGGTTGTTTAATATTGAGTCAGCCCTGAAAATGCTTTGCGGATTTCAGCGCAGTTATAGTGTTCTAAATCACGTGAAATACTCCACATTTTTTAAAATGAAATGTTCACAGCGTTCGAGACTTTCGAAATGAAGTGTTTTTTCGTTATGATTTTGCAGTACCTTTCCTGTTTCGTGTCACACAAAATTTGTATACCAATTTTATTTTGACTGTTAATTTATTTGTACTGATTTTGCGTGTCCTATATGATTATCGTAATTCTGATTTTGCGGATTTATTGCACATTAATCGATACAGTTGTAGGTAGGGTAGCCATTAGAGGACAGCAACCCAGACTACACCTTTACAAAAATTAAAATCCAATTGTTTCCGAATTCCCTTTCAATGTGTAGACCAAAGACAGGCAACAGTTAGACAAACTATATCAGACCGGTTTGGAAAAATATTTAAAAGACCCATCACCGTTTTTTGTTTCCGAAGTGTAAACGAAAGAAAAAGTTGTTTTTTAAACATCGTATTATCTGTGAAACGGTAAGAAACACTTGTTAAGTGTGTTTTGGAAGTGACTGACTTTGGAGTTTGTGCAAAATTGTAGGATAACAATTCATTATTTGTATACAAATTACCACTTCATTCATGCATTCTAATGTATTACCTAATTTCAGATTACTGCTATTACACGATTGATAGTATGGTTATATTTGTCGACGGGTGCTGAAAAATTAACAAGTCGTCTAGGATCAACTCCAGTGCGAACTCGTCTACGTGACGATCGCATTGTCACTAAGACGAAAACATTACAACAAGTATTAGTGATTCCAGAGGTGGTTAACAGCTAAGGCAGAATTAACACATATGAAGTATTTAAAAGTTCGAAAAGGCTTAACAATGTGGCAAGTTATAATATAGAATTATATGCTTTATGAGTGAGTTTACGTTGTCCCAGTTCTGACATTCCTCCTGTATTCTGCTATACCCCCTGATATCTTATTTGCTCAGATCCGATAAGCTGAAGTAAACACAAACATCACGTTGGTCGACCAGTTTTGCTTGTATCTTCAGACGAGAATGCGTACGCTGATATTGCAGTGGCTCTGGTAGACATGACACATCTGATTTCAAGCCGAAGAAATACGCAAACAAATCATCATCTCTTACTCTCAGACTACGTTATTGTTTGAATTAAGCCTCAAGTGATCGGATAAGCAAAGAAAACCATATCGTAGTTCATGGCGAAATTATTTTAGCCTATCTTTAATACTTCGAATAATTATGATATTTGTCAAATACTGCAAGACGACAAGCAGATCGCAAGGTCCGTTTCTTGATATTCGCATGAAAAGATTTGAAATCAGTGTTTTGAGCAACATCTTGACAAATTTCCCTTTATCAAAACATCGATTGACCACGAGAACTGCGTACACTGGGTGTGAAATTGTGATGTACGAAACATGTTGCTGGCTCAGTACTCACAAAATCTGAGAAAGCTACCAGAAGTTTAGTGAACATTACAGTACAGTTTTCACGGATAAAAAACTGATTGCTTTTCAACCGTGAGCGATCAGTATGATACACTTTAAACTGAGCTTGCACACAGCCTAATGTTTATGTGCAACCACTGACCTGTAGACAAGCAAACGACGTCTCACAAATAATTTGGAAATTCGAAGAAAATTGCGAAGCTCTGCATCTCCAAGAAACTGTACTAATATCTATGGACTAATGACTACATCCAAAATGATTATCAGTAAAATAGGGTTCAGAAATAGACAGAAACAAAACACAAGCTCTCGCGAGAGTTTCGAGACGGGCTTTGTTGGCATACCTTCGTTGCAGTTTCTCCTATCATCCGTGTCATTTGCACTTCTGTATTAAACGTTGTACTGCTCATCCATTGTTTCCCTGTTTTGCGTGTTTGTTTGATGAAGGTTTGTTTGACTCGATTGGACTTTCTTGCCATCAATCTTGTTATTGTGAGGTTTCCTGTGGGCATTGGCAATTTTCCAGTTTTTCGTCAGTTTACGGTTTATCAACCAATTTCCACAATTAAGTAACAGGTTTTTGTTATACGTTAATGGTTTCGTCCTTGTCCACTAGCACGCTTGAAAACAATGGTCGTGTCGTTATTTCTGTCGTAGACGTAAATGCAAACAGTAATGAAATAGTGTAGGCCAATGAACATCTTGTCGTACTCTGTTATTCAACCGGTCGGCAGACCAATACATGCACAACGAAGGACAAATATTCGCCATTAGTTGTATTACTTATGAGTAGTCTAAAACAATATACTCAAAGTAAATCAAATGGTATACACGATTGCGTGAAAACGGCTACATAGCGTGCAATCAAAACACCGAAACAGATTAAACTATGGGGATTAACTCAACATGATACCTTCACACCACCTTATATGGTTGCTTTTGTGAACACTGGGGTGTATGCTCTGTCTGGGTCACTTTGATCTGGTCCATCCCCAATGCGTACTAACTACGGTGGACTGCAATCTGAATCAGTTGGCCGGTAGCACGTGAACCAACACAATCGAACATAAAAGACCTAATCAGAATGGGTGGAATAAAAAAAACATGATAGTTCTTAAAATGTGTATGGTGGAAAGACAATACATTTAGTGGTCACTAGTAAATGGAGGTATATATCTCCAGAAAAGGGGTTGGAAAATTGGAACAACACAGATCAGAATTTACAGGTCTTCCAGCTGCGGTTTTGCTCTATTTTGAACTTTGCGACGCCCACTTTGGGATGTCGCTACGTGACGACTCAGTTTGCCAAAAGTTCTTAAGCGTGTTTGGCCTAATTACCTAGTCGTCTGTTAATAATTCAAACCATCGTGTCCCACAATTTTTAGGTTTAAACCAAAATAGATGATCTAATAAAAATAACTTGAGATGTCCGGATGATGACCTGAACTTGTCAACATCGATTGACATTGTCCACCAGTCATTTCTGGGGACTTTTCACACAACCGAACTAAATGCATCCTCTAGTAAGTTAGATGAATAATTAAACATCTATGAAGAATAGCTTCTTCTATATTCTGGTAAGTTAATAACAAAAGGAAAAATGGCTCATTTACGAACGATTCATGAAACGACTTTGATAAGCTGGCGTTAAAGGTATGATGAACTTTCGTTGCACATGTGACCTAATTGTATTTGATTCATCTTGATGGTACCTCGTAAAGTTTTCAGTAAACACAATCCATCTAAGTAATGTCTCCAGCAGTGATGAGTTCCTAACTTTCCTTGTTTAAAAATTGAAATATATGGCCAGTTCTTTATCGAAAATCTACTTTCCGTGATGGACCATGAAGCAGGGGAATCCCCTTCTCTTCAGGAATTACTACCTTCATTTTAAAAACTACGGAGTTTCTGCGTCGAATGTAAGATGGAGCTTTCGGATTATCATTTGTAAAACGTTGGAAACGCGCGCTTGTTGTAGAAAAGCTTGTTTTACTCTCATAAACAACTGAGTTAATTCCACTCTGACTCAAAATATGGATAATTTAATTTTCATCAAATTTGTCAATTTTTCTACGGCTATAGAAACATTCACAACTGTAAGACAGGAAGAACGCTTGAAGCCAGGGCCAGGAAACGTAACACCGAGATGCTTAAGTATGTGTCAACCCGTCTGTTTGTGAGTAACGCTCAAAGAGGACGAAATGTCGCTTCCTCCACTGCAATGCAATTCCTGATCACAAGTCTCAAAGTCTTTCACGGTCCAGATGAATTCTCACAATTTACGAATTCTCAGTTATCAGATTAGCCGTCGATATACGGTTTTGTGGGCTCAGCAACAACTGACTGTAAGTCATTACTAACCATCGACTGTGATCCGCATCTAGTCGCAATTTCAGTCAATTAAGTCAGTCTTGTGGTTTTTGTTTTGCGCTAGCCCGAACGGAATGTGCGAAATAAGGTCACATCCGACTATTCTACTTGATGACGAATCCCAACTCCAAGGTGATGACTTGCGCTGTCGTCTATCAGCCAGGTAGAACGCTTCATGTGGTTTTGCCCTAGACGTTGTATCTCCAAGACTTCGTTCCTCAGGAAGTCAGCCGCTGGATTTGTCAGGGGAAACATTATAGCCCACATCACCATAATAAATTCATTGGGCAAGGCAGCTCCTTAGAACCGATATTTGTAATAAGTCCGCAAAAGTGGAAGATAATCTTAAAGTTCTGAGTAAGATTACCGCTGTGGTGAATTCACTCCCCCAAGACGTAATTATTGCGCGCTCACCCTTGTCCTTGTGTGCGCATGCACGAAATTGTACGCAGTAGCATTAGCCACCAATTGACAGGTTAGCAATTTAGTTTTTATGACGCACCACGGGCGAGCAAATATCGCGTGATTTTAGGGGTTTCGCGTAACCGATTGAAATAACCATTCATGATGTGATAAGAGGAATCTGGTGGATCCGAACGCAATGTCTGCCAGTCTCAGCACATAGCTGTGCAATTTCCACATCCTATGTTTCATATGGTTCAAACTGACGTTGATGAAGTGCGTAATTAGCCACACACGTATGCTGAACAGGCATTTATCACGCTGTGCTGCACGTTGACGAAATGCCTCCGATTCGAGGTGACAGATGGTCTACATTGACATGCACATCTCAGTTCTTGTGTATACTCAATTTGGTCGGAGAATTCTTTTGAAAAAAGTTGGGTTTCACTTTTCCTGTGAATTGCTAATGTACAATGTACAATTGGGCAACATTCCGCCACTTCAGGAGTAGACCGTACCCAAATGTCCACGCTGAGCAGAAATGACCATAGTCTGTCATATGCGTCGGTGATTTTAGTGACCAGTAATTCATGTGCACTGTAAGATATGAAGAAATCGTGGGCATTTCCCAAAATCAACCTTTAAGCAGACAGATCAGGATACTTTTGGTGAATGCATATAATGCTTTTACGATCAATCACTCATAGTCGGTTCAACAGACAGAACACAGTGTACAAAATTTGAAACAATCTCCCACATCATACGCTCACAGCTGCCATAATTCAGAACTCCTTCAAAGTTCTCCATATTTTTGGAATATCTGATCTCAGGCGCTTACGTAATCAGACCTTCAAACCTTTTGTTGTGAGGTGGCTGACCGCCTTTAGCTCACCGTTGTCAGTGACAATCTGTTTATCTGCTAACAGACCTGTATACCTATCAATAACCGATCATGTTATACATCAGACCATGTCTTGTAGATCGTGGTTTTAATAATTTGGTAACGATTGGTCTGCTTTTGATGTACGTCATAGCAGTCACCGCGGAGTATTAGTTGGCTCTACTGGCACGCCAGATGACTTAGCCGTTTAATGGTACATTAGTCCAGATATCACTACCAACCTTCGTTCCAAGTTGACCAGCCAACCTAATCAACTTGTCCACAAGCTTTCGGATTTCCTTTGGACTTGAATCGACTTTCGTCCGTTCACCATCAACTTACCAGCACTTGCAAGCTGTTCGGTCCAGGCTAACTTGCTGGTCCATTGATTATTGTCTATGCTCTTGCTGACAGGCTTCCGCGCGAGAACGAGTGATCGCGCGACCGCAGTTGAAATGCACCTGGAATATTTTGTAGAATATGTGAATTGTGGCAAATTGCACCTTCTCTCGCGCACACTACTTTCTTTAACTTCAGGCATTATAAAGGTTACTGATGAGTAGTTGGGGATTTGGTTAATTTCAAGTTGAACATCACTCCACAATTGATCGCAGCTGTCGCATTCCCATAGACTTTCCAGTCGGCCCCTTTCGAAAAGAAGCACTAGACTCGAGTTCGTTCTCATTAGGCTCGTCAGTAGTGCATATCCTTGCCACGGCCGGGACTAGAACTCCGGCCACGCTTTCATGAGGTAACCGTGTTGACCACTGCGCCATTGACCTCACATTAGGCACGACCGAATTATCATATGTGAACGCTCAACCACTTTCGCTTGTGAGTAATGATCAGGTTGCCCGATCGTCTCGAGAGGAGACACAGTTACTGCCTGTTAACTCCAATCGATAACCCCGATTAGGACTTCCTAGGCAGGTCGAAATCTCCGATCTCATTAAACCTGCTAGGCGATATTTTAGATTACTGGTGAGTAGTCGAGGATTTGGTTAATTTCAAGTTCAAACTCTTTTCGAAGAGGCTGGGTTAAACGTTTATCTGAACGTGAAGGCTGTGATCAAACGCGAGTGATGTTCAGTTTGAAATTAGAAACGCACTGGAATCCCGAAATAAAGTTCACAACCGGAGGCAGAAGGGTTTTACTACACGCTATATTCCTCAATATCAATTAACCCTATCTTAACAAGTTCATATTGAGCAGCAACGAACGCGGAAAAGCATTGCAAAGTAAATCTACAAGACCAAATACACCAATCAAAATTTATAGTGAACTCGAAGAGTGCCGCCGAAAAGCAGGCAAATTGTTTGTGATAAATCTTTCGGAACAAACTGGGGGTAGGCATCAGTTTTTGAAGTCTGTCTTCCAAGCAATTCAATATAATTTCCAATTTTTACAATACAATGGATGTGAACCGGTTCTTGCGTATTGATCAGTGTAAGACAGGTCAACACCTGTCGAATATTTGATCCTGTACTAGTTAAGTCGATCGACCAGCCCAGTCACAATTATGTCGGTGAGGTCAGTTAAGAGTACTCGAGACAGACAGTTTTCAGGGCTGTTTGTGCCCGCGTAACACTGCAAGAACTTACTTGTGGAACTGCGTGAACATACGTTGGTCGAACACGTCTCTGTGATCAGGCGGCTCGTATACGCACCTGTGCTAGAGGATATGATGCCGTCTTGTTGATCGACAAGATATTGCGACCAAAAAGAGTCACGGTTCACCCTAAACTCACTTCGGCAAACACTGGAGCCGTATACTGTGATTTTAGTAACGATAAACTAAAACTGAATTTGATCAACGAATTTATACGAAATACTCTTATACGCTTCATTCGAACGTAAACGCCCGTGTGCAAATATACTCAGTTTTATGTATTCTTTGTCTTGGTCCCTAAAAGGTCGGACTGGGAAGTTATTCCAGTTCCACTCAGTTGTCTAAGAATTTCTGTCCGCGCAACAAATCAGCCGGCCTGAAACTGCGGAATATACATACACATCAGTAAACAAACCACAGATAACCTCAGAGATATCTCTAGAATGTGAAAATTCCAAGAATAGCTGAATTATCGTACACTTGACCGAGCCGTCTAATTTCAGCATGTCCCTTGCATATTAATGTCACGGTTCAATATCCTTGTTAGCTGGCCCAGTTGTTTTAACTCTGCGTTAGTAACCACATTCTCTACCACCCACTCGACCGAAGTCAATTCATGTGAACGGGCTTTGGTGTGTCAGCATTCGTGTTTCGGTGTCTGACCACCAGCCTTGGAAACCCAGATTGCCTCCAAGTTCTGAATATATGCGTGGTGCTCACACCGGTGGTGATCAGATTTGATAATTTTTATGTTACACCACTTTTGTTTTTGCTGTTCCTGTGAAGGTAAGCAATCCCTTCTGTGTACTCCTTCTAGTCACTCTGATTCTTGGGAGCGACAAAGTAGCAAACAAGGCTTGTTTTCTGTGTTGATCATCAGGCTAATTACAACACAATAAATATGAAAACAGTAACTGGGGTGAGTCAGAAAAACGGTTAATATAGGTTTTGGACAGCGTGCTAGCTATCAGTTACGCGATCACTGTTCCAAGTCGTGGGCTTGATTGATTGTGGGCCAGGGGAGATTAAGTGTCCGCACGAACTTCTTCTGTGCGCAGAGGTCAGGGTTGCGCAATCGGATACTAATGGCCTCGGCAACGGTCAACATTCGAAATCTCACCATTTTTGATCGATTCCTTGGCACTCGGTAGACAATCTGGAAAGCGTCTTTCTTACTGACAGAATGATTAGAGTCGGTCAAATAAGCAGCAATCGCGCTTGAAACCGTTTAAATCACATAACTATTCAACCAGGCAGGATGATGGTCACGCACGTTGTCAGACAATCGCCTCGTGGTATGACTGGGAGACAAGTCTCGTTCGCTACTTTGTCGTTTTCATGAAACCATCGGGTATTTTAGTACAAATTAAACAATCCAAGGAACTCGATCACTTGATTCTGACTACGTTTCTGGTTGCACTTGCTCGTTACCTGCAGTCTCAGCACGTGCGTATTCCTCGAACTTAGATGTAGACACTTTTGTTCGTCAGGAAGAGTTAGTGCTTAGTGGTAAATGAGACTGCAAGCATACAACTACACGTCGGTTAGCGTCATGATGTAAGACTTACTGTAATCATACGCCTGATATTCAGACATGTTTAAGACTTTGTGTAATTTAAAAATTATTTATTAACAAATATTAGCAGGACTCACAGTGTAAGGTTTGATTCTATCTTCATTTACACCGTTGCTCATGTCATCGGTGAAAACTAAACGTATAATTTATTGCCCGCATGATCTGTCTGTGTTGCACTCACATACTCGTAAGACCCCTTGAGTTGATTTTGCACATAAAGCCAACATACGCAGAATGCCGGAATTCTAGGGTAGCAGCAAACCGCATATACACTTGGACCGAACATAAGTCCGACAGACCTACTTTGATAGAGAGTGCAAAGTTCTGTGTCCATGAAACTTCCGGTATGTGCTGAACGCATGTCTTGGTATTTACATTCATGCCGAGTGACGCTTGACACTGGCCATTAGTGGCACTCTGTACCACTCACTTAGTTAGAAGTTGAGATAGGTAAACAAACCTTTCGATTGTCTGTATCTTTACTCCGTCCAACCATATTCGGGTGTGACTAAGCTGAATCACTTCTGGTGGGCGACTATGAGAAATATTTCTGGCGATCGAGAAGATTAATTTGCACTGTCCCTTGTTAAGGTCATGCTGCTTCTCCTAGGCCTTTGGACTAACTTAGGATTTCTTATTGATGAGACACTTATCGCTTCCCGTTGGCGTATTCGTAGTTTTGTCCTTCATCGCACTACCGCTTCGTGACTGGCCATTTGCATACGACAAACCAGTTTCGTTTGCTACTCGGTGTTGCTTTGTTGTAGGGCTGTGATCATAAGTGTGATCAACCATCTTGTCAGCTGATTACCGATGTGGGGTTTGAACTAACTGCACGTAATCACGGAGTGAACTACTTATATGTTCATAACAGAGCACAGCATCAACCGAACGTTGTCTCTCTGTACGCAGACCGAAATATGCCATAGCCTCTGTAACGTCGGTCCGAGAGCACTTTGACAGAAGCTCATTCCCTATAATTATTGTATTTTCTGGTGCAGTTTCCAAG
>LOND01010817.1:0-13903 GCA_014220965.1 Paragonimus kellicotti
TCAACTAAATTGATACGTTAAACAGTGACGATAATAAGTGTATAATTTTTGATGCCCAGAGCACCAAAGGTAAATATAAAACGGATATAGATACTGTGACCCAATTAATTTAATACGTAACGAGACAAGTGTTATTCGATAACGAATAACAATGATCGTATGTAATCTTTTGATGCACAGAGCACCAATAGGGCAAAAATATGAATAGACAATGACAGCGTGGAAATGTGAACCAAATTTCGAGTTACCCGCGAACAAAGTTAATATGATAGCGTCATTTCCAAACATTTCTATGAGCAACATTTCGTCGACCATTATTTACCTGAAATCTCGTGAACAAGGAGGAATAGTAAAATATATAGTATTTACAAGGAAGCTGGAAACGTTGTCATACATGTTTCACTATCAAATGTGTTAGTGTTCTTGTTGAAATGCAATGCCAACATTGTATGGTCGTATATTTCCATTTCGACCATATCTTCAAAACGCTGCAAATGAAGTATTCCCAGGTCACAGAATGACGTAGTTCGTCTTGAAAATTGCAATGAGCGCACTTACAAGACTTGAACGATGAGCTGACGCTAGCAGCGGGTAATTTTCGCGAAAATGGTGTGAAAAGTTTTTATCACCAAACCAATACTTTTGGGACTTATTCGATGTATTTCAATTTTTCCATTGACGCTGTATATTTATAATTTATGTACTTGATATACTTTGTCTGAAATTCCGATTTTAAAATATCAAATATTAAAACGAGGATTCGCGTCAAATGACCGTTTTCCCTTTTGAATTGACATTCAAGCCGAATCCCTCAAAACGCATAATTGCTCCGGATGTTTCCCCAGCCCCAAGTTAACGCGAAACGGAAGTCGTAATAGAAAGGCATCGAGTCTGCAAACAAACTTAATTTATTGATTTACTCTCACTGTGACAAGCAACTTCATCAAACAGTAAAGACACTAGGGGTTGGGACGTGAGGGCAACCTCAAGCACAAACCGCCACGGCAGCCGCCCGGACGGGCGAATGTTGACGAAAACTTTGTTCGACCTTCAGAATTCAAACAGGCGTCAGACTGGTTGGATGGCGTTCTCAACGGTGATATCTTAAACAATGTTATCCTGGTGAATGTAGCCTATAGTAGTAGAGATGTTGCGGATCCACTATACAATCACGATTAAGATTGCGATACCTACGCCAGCACACTGACGTTGATATTAGTGGTTCGTAGTAAAGTTAGGTTCACAAGATAGTGTGAATAGTCGCGTTGGTACCTGTTAGGCAACTCTTACGTCGTAGAGAGGTTAGGATTCTGGGAACGCCAAAGATCATCTCACTATAGAGCGTAGCAGCGGAGACGAAGTCGAAAGGGGATGTTTGTTGATAGGGATAAATGGCAAAATTGGGTCAAGGATAGGATCCTCAGCTCAGCCATGAGTTTTCGTGACAAACTGAAGTGTTCATGTTCACGTACGTGATAGTGTCAGTCGGTAAGATGAATCCAGACACTCGGGTATTGCAGCAGAAGCATTGCATTTCATAGTGTATCGCGCGGCCAACCAGCCCATGGGACGGAGGGGGCACGCCGCGGGTAACAAATGTTAGAGTGGCGCTACAATGCCAATGAACATATTCAATAAAAAATGCATTACTCAATATGTTAGAAATTTGTATCCATCGCTTCACAATATGTGACCACCAAAGTAGATCCAGTATTTAAACTACAGCTCTCGAATGTTGGCGACCCGTTACAGCAACTACGCTCATGTAATATTCTTGTGTGTTATGTCCTATCAAACCAAATGGTAGAAGTGGCCAACAAAATATAGTAACGCCAAGGAATAGCTGTGACGGTAACAGACGAGTGCATAAAGAAGGCGTACAAATGAAAAAGATGTATTGATATAAATAGAACGACTCTGACAAGCCGAGGTTAGATGAGTTGGACAGGTCAAAAATCAAAGAAGCACATCGCTAGAGAGTAGGATTCAAACGATTCAACGATTGATACACGGGTTCGAGGCAGGGGCCCAAAGTACCCGGATCCAGTCGGTTTTTCTTGCTCAGTGTCAAGCGGGCTTCCGTTGATCTAAAATGCAATCATTGAAAACAGGGTGTAGCACCGCTCTTGGTGGATTACAGTAAATACAAGAACAGAGTAAGGTTACATGAATAATGGATTTTTTCGTAAATGAGAATCAAGCAATGCTTTAAAGCGATCTCTGGAAGTGCTGCTAACGACCTCAGACGGAAGACTGTTCCAAAGGTTAATAACCCTGTAAGAAAAGAACTGCTGCCTAAGGAAGGTCCGAGGACGAAGCTTGAAAAGCTTCCTGTTGTGTCCTCGCCGGCCGTCATCATTCGCTATCATGAAGAACTGTTCAACGAGACCTACTCTAAAGAAGTGTGTGAGAATTAAATCACCGCGGAGTCGTCGATATTCAAGTGGATATAGATCAAGAATTTCAAGTCGAGACTCGTACGCGACATTTCTCAAGCCCGTGACTAGTTTGGTAGCCGCGCGCTGGACACGCTCCACAGCTAATATGTCTTTCTTCAGGCCGGTATACACGACCTGATTGGCATACTCGAGGAGCGGTCTTACGTAAACTCCGTAGAGCGTCGAACAGATGGCTTTACAAGAGGCGAAAGATGGCAAACGTTGAACTCTGGCAGATCGGCAACTACGCGGAGCGGAAAAATTCCACTATGTAATTACCTCACCAACGAAGAATCCACCCAAATAAAGAAAACGGAGTCGGTGCGCGGAAATTCCCTTTTGTTCTTCTTACTATTATTATTCAAAAAATGACGATGATGTTCTTAAAAGGGTGCACAGATGGGGCTAACAAAACGGTGTATATAAAACGTGCAAAAATGAATTACACATTATAACGGTGAACTATGGACACTACATGTGACATGCGAGGATAGCTGTATTGACTGAGACTCATGAACCCTGCTGAAGATTTTGAAAGCAGATGTTCTGGAACGGTACAACGACTAAACAATTTGCCAGTATTTTGTCAACTCGCTCACTGTGGATGTTTAAATGTACTAATTTGAAAAGTTGTTGTGGTACACTCTTCTAAACTTCGCGTCTAGATGGAAGTAGATCCGAGGATAATAAAACGGACACAAGAAACTCTAGGCAAGATAATCAAGAAACCTACGTTGACCGATAAACTGCTGTCTCGACCTCCCTTCAGATTTATTCATGACATATGTACAGCTGTACGTACTTATCTGAAAGTCAAATTTCTTTTAGTTCATTCGAAGCACAGGCTTGATGAAAGGTCTGTTTCGTCCGGAAGAGTTAAACGCAGATAACGTTAAGGATAAGGATTCAAAACTTGCCTTTCTGCAGAAGCTGGTGGACTATTTATCAATAGCACACGGTTACATTATTCCTGTCCGTATTATGAGTGTCATAGCCGGTAAAGAACCGGAAAAGACCAATGAAATGCTTTTTCTTTTGGCTGATATAATAAATAAAGGGGTATGTCAAACGGGGTTTTGCGTGTACTCAATTGGTAATTTTCCTTATAGGTTAATAACGAAGACTGCATCGCGCGAACTCAAAGGGGAGACGCTAGACAACTTGGTAAAAAGGATACCGTGAAAGCTCGGGAGCAACATGTGGCACCAGCAACTGATGTTTCGAAGAAAAATGTCCAGGCAGAAGTGGAAACGACCCAGGTTGATAGTAAAAACGATAACGACGAAGGTAAACAAAAGAAAACACGGAGGGATAAGGAAAAGACAGAGGAAACATCAAAAAGACATACGTCACGCTCTAAGATCGCTGAGTCTGAAAGAGAGAACACACCAGTGTTAGAAAAAAAGGTATTTCATTCTTTGCTCTTTTGTGAAGACTAAGAAACAGAGTGACGTTGTTCGCCTGGAGTGTCTGAGACGTCGCATACAAACCCAGAGGCAGTCTACTGGAATACTTTTTTCGTGGTTTAGGAGTTGCTGTGTGAAAACTAGCTCAAATGTTTGCAGCGTTTACCAATATCATTCTTCTGGTACGACCTTGTGGCAATAAAGGAGAACCATGATGCACTGTGCATGTGAGGATTTGCTTGAATCTCGTCAAGCAACAAGTTTAACCGTTTCTCCAGAGGGGTATTTAGCCGTGGTCCTAGAAAGCATCAAAATGGAAGGATTGTAGTGGACAAGTGGGTATGCGCTAGACCCTCGTCCACTAACAATTTAGAAACGCCTTTCCTGAAGAGCATTCGAAACGTAGTCCCAACAGGCATCGAACTAGAGAACGCAGTGAGGTTTAGAAACAAACCGTATATTTCCAGCAGTGTTTGGAAATATGATAAGTAGTTAGCTCTAGCCTAGTCTGGGACCAACGGCAGCAACCAAGAGAAGAAAGAAAAGAAGCGCGAGGTGGGCTACCGCCCACTCGGCGGCACTCAAAAGCGCGCCAAGCGAAAAGTGCGTGGAACCTTCGAGTGCGTTAAACAACGCTCGGAAAGGTTCGGGCTAAACGACCTTGAAGAATGGAATAGAAGATGAGTCGTTAGGAAAAGGACAAGCGTTCACTGCGTGCAATTAGTTGCACGACTGAAGAAAGTGGCACTGAGTTCATATCAGGCCTCCTATAGCAGGCGTACACAGAATCATGCGTACAGAACAAACAAGCGGGAAAACATGGTTGCAGCCGGGATCCTTAGAGAAGCCACACGATCGCTGGTCACTACAGGATATGACGGGGTTCAGTAGCAAGGTATCTATTCATAGCAGCTTTTTAAAAAATCTGGCCTTATCTTGGACCTTCTGCAGCATCCAAGAAGGAAGGAAGAAGGGCACGATAGGCTTACGCTCATTCAACGACATTTGAGAAAGCATTAAGAAAAATGTGCTTTGAACAATAAAGTATTTAAGCAACACTCAGAAAGTGCAAGTGCAACGATCTTGACGGTTAAGGTTGGTGGTGAGTCGTAAGAAAGTGGGTATATCAACTGTGTGCAAATAATCACACGGCAGAAGTAGGTAGCACTGAGTTCATATTAAACAATGTATAGAGGACCTACTTATAAGCAGACGTTCAGAACAGACAGACTGAAGTGCACAATTATTGCCTAGATCCCCAGAGAAGCTACGTTGTTGGTGATTTGTCCATAACAATCTCTACAGAGGGCTGGACGGTGGAAAATTCCTCCTTCCTGCACCGGGGCTATGGACGTGTGACCCACCTCTTTGTTTTTATCACTACAGTCTGTTGTGCCTGGGATTATAGAGGAAGAACTGGAGCCAACAAATATCCGTTCTATAAGTTTTCTATTTTTTATCTGGTGAGGAACTAAAATGACGGTGCGTGGTACCGCCGAGCCTAATGCACAGACGAAACCAGTGCAACAAGGTTTAGCTAGGCAAAGTTTGCGTGTTTCTTCGAGGTCCCGTCGCAGCTTGGTTACAACCTACAGCTATACAACGAGACGTGTGTTGCTTGAGAATGTTAGACCGTGACACGGACCAAGTCCGTTGTATGCGTGAGGCCACAGTTTTCGAACATGACACTTGGTGATAGTTTCAGCGGTGTGCCAGGGTGCAGAGCATAGGACATTTTTTAATTATTTTTTTCTGGGTTGATTTTCCAGTTTAGTCCAAAACTATGTTGTCAAAGTGTATCAAACCTTTGCCGACAGGAAGACAACAAGTAAGAAACCACTGTACCTCCTTTTAGGATGCTAGATTTATGCACCGTGGACTTTTTGAAGGTTGTGGAACATAAGGTATATAAATGCAATCGAGACCACAATGTCTGTTTATGGACAGAACGCCTCGGCAGCCTAGAGGGAATTACCATTTAAAGGCATTTTCCGGAGAAAGTCATCTTCGTCGATTTGCCGGAGAATGTTTTTTACCTTTCAAAAATGTCTGAAATGGTTTGTCGAAAGATAAGGGGACGCGGAAGCCTAAAAATAGAAACCATCTGCAATGCACGCCGAACATGTAAAATACTCTGGACGCTTTTTGCTTTCCTAAACAATTTGCCATCTTTGAACTTTTTTATATGGACAATTTTTTTCCGTCGTAGTGACGTAGATCAAATTTCGGTGGATATGAAGTAAATATGTTAGAACCAACATAAGTAGTTGAAGACTGGATAACGTGAAAGCCCTACACGATGAGCTGACATAGATGAAGGCATCAACATGATGTCAGAACGCCCAGAGGTAATACTTGTTGTCGAAAACTTCAGCCAGACGGGCAGCAGCAATAAAAGCTGTCAAGAGTGAAGTAAAGTGGATATCATAGGTTTAGTGCTGGGAATGTTGCCGGTGCAATAACCCGGCAAACAATATTGTTGTGCAAGCAAGATAGGCAGCTCCTCGTAAACGTGCGCAAGCCATCTCGTATGGCCTAATCGTTTTGTACAGTGTTGCAAACGTGGTCAGTCATGCGTAACGGAGTTGATTGGGACTTTATAAGCTGATGTGCTACGCACAGTAGTGATGGAGAGCACAAGTAATGGTCTATGGTCGAGCAGTATCTTAAGCTTTGCAATTAGGCATATAACATGGAAAATCAGCCTAATTAAAAGCCATCACAAACCCAATGAAATGTTTGTAAATGAGATTTGAGTGGAATAAAGACGCCGAGCTTGTGTACAGTCGTTTAGGGTTGTCTGATCACATAGGAAAGATGGGCGCCTATTCATCGTTAGATATACGGTTTGGAAATAATGATACCGACTAGGAGAAAATACCAAGAGCGGACACCGAACAGTGAGTTGAGGTGACCTGTAAAAAGATTGCAGTATCACAAGTAACCATGGGTTAAGCTTGTCACGAAGTAAAACTGCACGCTGAGATAAAGGCGCTAAAATGTTGACATGCAAATAAAACGGTGATATATATATATATATATATATATATATATATATATATATATATAGCAGGCACATCCACAAATTGTGACGACAAGTTATGCGCACGTAACATATAACAATAATAAGACGAATAACAGACGCATAAAGATGTAAAACCACCAAATTTTAGTGCGGANCACAAATTGTGATGACAAGTTATGCGCACGCAACATATAACAATAATAAGACGAATAACAGACGCATAAAGATGTAAAACCACCAAATTTTAGTGCGGATTGAAAGCTGGGGGCGACCTGACTAAGGAACGGACTCACTATTTTATTTCCGGGGTGAAGGTGTGAAGATGTTGTGAAGACGGATTTAGAGGAATGGGCTTACCAATTTGTTATGAACAAGGGAGTGAATTTCTCTGGAGAGAAATGGTCTCAGTCTGGCTTATCAGTGCCTGGTGGATAAGTGAGGGTGCATTTTTAACTTCCTCCACTAACGACATAGAACGTTCTCCACAAAAAGTATTCGATCTACGGTGTACACGTGCACCAAACAAGTAAACAGTACAGGATTCGAAAACAAAGCATATATACCCAGTAATGTTTGGAATGAACTAGCCCAACCTAGTACCAACGGCAAAAACTAAGATGAGAGAAAACAACTCCAGATGGATTGAAGTCGGCCGATCATCTGTGAACTGTGCAGGTGGACTATTCGGTGATATCACCAGCAAAAATCCTCAGTTGTAACTCAAGTTGCCTTTGGAACCCAAACTTCCCAAACATGATGAGGCTGTGTGTCCCGACCTTCTTTACCCAACCAGTTTTGTAACTGGGTCTGGACGATTTTCGTCTGAACTGTTGGAGAGGCCCGACTGAAAAAGTTCTCCCTGAATGGTTGAGTCGTTCTTTTCTTCGGAACTAATCAAGAACATCATGTATCAATCACACTATTTCGGGAGCAAGCAGCAAATCAGATAAACAGAAGGCAGATTTTCAACTTGGTCGCCGGTATATCACTTATGTCACCGTATTGCTGTGGACATTACGTCACCATCATCCTTTTTTCAGTCGATATCCGTGCTGTTTTTTACTCGAAGACTACTCCAAACTTGGTTGTCTAACGTGACATCGAGAGTTGTCACGATTGTTAGTGTGTCCCAATGAAGTACGTTAATTTGTTGAAATCGTTACGTTCTCACTCTGAGTCGATTCTGCACTTCACAAAGCTTTCAACAAGACTATCCAATACTGCTGTTTCTTTTTAACTGTGTAGCTGATGATACTTCGAAAATAATAGTTAAAAGTTTCAATAATTTCGAATTAGATCTTTCTCCAGACAGCAATCTCACTGATGTTGAGCATGTGAGCTACATGGTTTTACTTAGTTCTTTGTAAAGAACGCGTAGATGAAACTGAACCAACTGAATGATCCATGCAACCTGTACAATACACACCTCATACTTCACAAGTGCAAAGTGGATTTTTACGATTGGCTTACTACTGATCTCATCGTTGTTTCTTCAGACAAACTACTCAAGTAGTTTCATTTCATGAGCTTGTAATATTGCTAACAGTTTATCCTTGAAGATATCCGAAGTTAATCACTTGTGATGTCGCAGAAATGTCTATTTGTTGAATTGGGACATAGTTTATAATGCGTTTGTGTGTTCAGTTTGTCCCTATGGAGCAGAGATCCGACCCACTCATAGGAAGTGTGCGTACAAACTACGAGTATTTGGTCACCACTGTCTTCATCATTTAGCCTGTGCCAAATAGGTTGGTTACGCGAATAACATGAGCACCCATCACACTGCGCATTATCTAGTACAATTTCTGACCAGTGGAAGAAATTTCAGGGTGGCCGAAAGATGGGGTGGTCAGGGGCTATACAATGCCCGACCACCATACTGAGAAAATTTGGGTAGCTGCCGCATCTCGGATTAAGAAGCGTGTTACCATCCAAACAAAACTGTTTGGAACTGCTTTTGGAAGCATTTTGAGAAGGTAGATTCTCCCTCTGTCAATGAAGAACCTGCATTCCTTCTGTTGTTTACTCCTTCTCTTTCTCAAGCACATTCGTTTTCTATGTCCGGAGTGTATTTATGCATTCGAGTGTAATTAAAGATTAATGTGCCACTTTGTGGACTGTTATTAGATCAAATAGCAGTCTGGTTCAGTTTACTCAGGAGTACTGCTCAATGCTGAGAACCAATGCGCAAATAAACGTTGTTAAAGGTCGTGTTTTTTTATAGTACGTGAACGATAGTTTGACAAGTTTGAACGTTAAAATTGTGTATGGTTGGCTTTAGAGTCAAATCACACACTAAGTGAAGGTGAACTTGTAAGTCATCATAATCGGATTAAAAAAACAACAGTTTTTGGGTACTGATTAACGACGACATTCTGACTGAATAATGCCTTTTATCTGGTTAACAACGTCTGTACTATATTTTGTACTGCCATCTTGTAGCGAACAGATGAAGTACACCATCAGACAGGAAAAAGAACTCTGGAGGTGAGTGAAACTTCTTATCATTTATTGTGGTGAATTGGCTGGATTTATTGGCTTAAGGTGTACTGTTTGTAAGTTTTTGCGTAGTTTTCTAAATGGATGTCTATTTGCGAGTATTTAACTTCATACGCGTTTGAACAGAAACTTGCACTGGGTGTGGAGTTGACGTGAAAACTTCATCAGGAACTCATAATTTCGAAAATTTCGTTTTTTTACGAGTATATTTAATCCTGTTTGTTCCGCTCCCTACGGTTTTCTCTCTCTTTCGTTTAGGTCTATTAACTGATAGTACAGTTCAGTTTGTAGGGATTAAACATGACTCATAAATGAACGCGGTTTTTGCATTCCGATAGACTTTTACCACAGTCTTTTTCGCAATGAAATAGCAGACACAGTTTCCTCACTTGTTACAGATCGTCAGTGGTGGATGTCCTAGTCATGATCAAGATTAGAACTCTGGTCACACTTTTATGAAGTGAGCTTATATGGCTGAGCGTTTACATATGATGATCCATTTGTGTCTAATGTGAGGTCAGTACACAGTTAGCATCATTGGCTCATTAAGGCTTGGTAGGAGTTCTAGTCTTGACCGGGACAGAGACATGCACTGCTGACGAGCTGTAACGTGAGTGCAACACACGCGTGGTGCTCCTGTCCGAAAGGAATCAAGTGAGAAAGGATGAGTCTATTAAAATACTGAAATCTAGTTACGTAAAAGTAATACTGTTTGAGGTTGCGAATAAACGTATTACCACGCTGGATTTCCATTACTCAATACAAGTTGTATTGATTGCAATAGACTGTTTGAAAAACAGTGCAGGCTCGAGGTAGAATATAAATGCGGATACAACTCAGACTGTGTGTGACTTACAATGATGCACTGTCACATTCTGTCCTTCTTGAGCATTGCTATGATCAGAAACTAGAGCAGTTAAATTGGGTCACACTAGAAAGTATATTAACTTTAATTCACATGACGCTTACTCATAAGTCTCTGTCTGATAACGTTTTCTAAGGAACCAAAAAGTCCGAACGTTTTAATTAGTTTATGTGCGACTTGTTTAAACCCATGTTAATTTGCTTTTGACTTACTGATTGTCAGTGCTAACAGGTTGATTGGAATAGCTACTTGAATACTTAATCCGTGCCTCCATCTTCTACTTGCGTACAAGTACTTCTTCTATTAACTCTAAAAAAATGATCCATGGTTTCATATTATTGTGTACGAGGGAATTGTGTAACTAGGTGCTCTTTCAAGTTATGGTATAAATCATCGCCGAACCAGAAGACTAGGTGTGCAATACATGCGTCTGTGTACGAGTTCTGCAGTGCCCAGGAATATTCTCGACTGTATTTTCGGTTGACATTCGCGTCATGACATGCTGCACACATTAATCGGTGAATTTAAATATTCGGAGATGTGGGTGATTACGTATTCTTTTGCATTACGCATTAAACAGTCAGTATGTGACGTAACATTACTCCACTGAAGTTTTCAACTGCTCACTTTAATTCAGGTTGCCATAAGTTGTTTTTAAAACACCAACAAGTTCATCTGGTTAAATATTATCCAGTTATATTGTTGTTCCATCTCGTGTATTTTCAGATGGTTTATTCATCAATATTTCGTTAAATCGTTGATTCTATTCAATTTTCCCTCTTTAAACAACCAATCGATAATTCTAAAAAGGAAGGTGACATGTACTGCATTTGACTGGACGTGGTATGCTGTTGCCCCTGCAGTTGCTTTCTTTACACTCTAATAAAGATTCAGCCAGGCAGAGGTTACTCACTTTGCACCCTCACTTTGGTATGATTGTAGTGCGGCTGCGTTATCGGTGAATAATCTCGGGACTTTGCAATGACTGTATAAAAATTGTACAAAGCTGAAAACACAATCACACGAACTTTAGGTATAGGCCATGTCATGTGACTTAGCAGATTCTTCTCAGAAGAAAAATGATTAAATGGGGGTAAAGATAGATAAGGCTTATTAAGGGGAACAACCAGAGTCATTGAAATTTTGCCACAGGGAGATTAGTTCATACCTTACATCGCGGCCACTTTGACGAACATTAACATAAGAAATTATCCGTGCGTATTTCTTCTCCAACCATTCGGCAGTCATTGTAGTGGCCGCTTTCAAGCTGATATTTGTGAATCTTAATGCCGTTTTAAATTATCAATGTTATCTCGATTTAGTTGGAGGAACCATTTGCCGAATCCGTGGGATAAAATTCTCACGCGACTGCAGAAGAAATCATCAGTATAATGTTTGTTAACTAGTTACAACTGTATGCCTCTTCTTACTCTATGCTGATTAGCAAATGTATTGTGAAACATTGCCTTGGTTTCTCGGATAGAACTGGAATATTCTATGATCAGAGTTTTCCATCAAACCACATTGCACTAGAAAAAATAGATGGTTCATTGGCAATCATGCCCTTGTGCGAAGCATCAGGTCCTGTTGAAAAATTAATTGGATTTCTTAGTCAGGAGTTAAAATCAACCAGTTCAACAATGAAGTGAAGTAACTACGGGCTACGCATAAGACAATGGAATAGGAATGTTAGAAAATGTGCCCATGTCATGCAGACGTTTCCCAGTAATACGAACTGTCAGAAGGCGGTATCCTGCTGCAACCAGTGGTATCCCTGCCAGGATTGTCAAAGTACAAGTCGGTCAAAGGCTTATTCAAGCGACCATGGTATCCTAGACGGATGAAAACACTCCATCCACAACGCCTAACAGTTCATGGATGAACCGAAAAAATATCAGAATAGGGGAAGATTTCTTTTGATGTTACATAGTTGTTAACCTCTGTCTACCCTAATCTGGCCAAAGAAACATTTCATTGACCACTACAGGAGAAACACCGACCAAATGGGTCATCCATACAGGAAAATGTATGCGATCTCACGGAACTATGTTTTTCTTCACACTTCAGATTCAATGATCAAACCAATGAGCAGCCTAAGGGTACTTCAGGAGAAACACCGACCAAATGGGTCATCCATACAGGAAAATGTATGCGATCTCACGGAACTATGTTTTTCTTCACACTTCAGATTCAGTGATCAAACCAATGAGCAGCCTAAGGGTACTTCACTCGGCTTGCCCCTATCCGGATTCATCGCCGATGCCGTCATGTAGAGAACGAAGAGTTACGCGCTGTTCATGATCAATCAATGGCTATGGATACGAAATGTTGATGGTACACCCACAACTAATAAACTCTTAGTGATAAAAGACTCACCAGCTGCTCAAAAATGCCGTTAACAAGATTAAATTCACTATGAGGTTTGGGAGGGACAATAAGCTGCCCTTCTTGGATGTACTAATCAGCCGCAAATCTGATGAAACACTGGGGGTCTCGGTTTATCGCAAATTAAACCAGGTATGGATAATCTCCTCGGCTTTTGCAGCAAAAATGCTGAAACACTGAAAAAAAAATGAACAAACGTACTTGTGTCGAGTATTTCCTCGCAACAAATACCCACAAAATTTCATCAGACGTTGTCGACCGCAGAAAAAAAAGACATTTATGCCATACGGAAGCATTAGCAAAACGAACTGTTCCGCCGTACTTCATCACTCTTTCAGAAGAAAGCACAAAAACGAGCGTCTCAAACACAAAGGAACAACCTAAATCCATCGATAAAACGAACGTTATCTACAAAACCAAATACGGTGGCTGCGGTAATCAGTATATCAGCCAAATCAGAAAAAAGTTATCCATACCCTTGTAACTGCAATACGGATCACACGGTGGGGGCAAACCTATCAACAGACTCGTTTCCAGATGGCTGATTACAAGTGGCAGTGCAAAATATTTGCGTAGAGTCTGACCTCCAACATCTGTCATTATCAACAGTGAGGCAAGTTGTTCACACAGGACACAAACTCAAACTGTATGACGCAGTTTCTGTGAATTTTCAGAACAACGAGAAACTCATTCCGCAGGTTCGTTGAGTCTTTGACTATGGTTCACTGCAGTCCTCGTGTTGGCTCAAAAGCAATTTGCTCTAGCACTACTACTACTTTGTAGTCGTTGTTCTCATGGTTTCGTTCGACAATTCAGGTGCTTAAGCCATGACTTGTGTTCTGCGGATCTTTCTCTTGATAGTTAAACTTAGTTACGTGTCCGTATGTGACTGCAATTTACAAACCGTTACACTGGAGACATCACACTGATTTCGGCCGCTCGTAGTGGTGTTTGCGTGAAGTACTTATGGTACTACGAGTTCACATCTGCCATGTTTTACGAAAGCTACTCGCCGCACCTGGTTAAAATATACCAACTTTGAGCGTTAATGTGCAACCGTCCATATCACTTCAATGTCACATATTGGCTATCGCTGAAATTATTGCAGTTCATTTGAACTTTTTAACGTTATATGACTAAAAATAATTGGCGTGCTACGGTTGCACATTAACGCTCAAAGTTGGTATATTTTAACCAGGTGCGGCGAGTAGCTTTCGTAAAACATGGCAGATGTGAACTCGTAGTACCATAAGTACTTCACGCAAACACCACTACGAGCGGCCGA
>LOND01010819.1:5136-16695 GCA_014220965.1 Paragonimus kellicotti
ACGGCCACCCATCAACGTAATCTAATTGAGTTAACTCAGGTATTCGTAAGATTTCAATCTTTACACATTGTGTACAACGCTAGATGTGTCCATGGTTGAGTTGATGTAAACGCTGATCAAATCTTCGTTGAACCACGTGCTAATTGAAGAATTCTAAGGCGGTCTTGTCTATCTCTACCTGAAGGTCGTGTTTTATTTTTTTTTAAACCTAATGGAGATATACCTCTCAGGGATGATTGGCAGTGAATTTCAACCTCTTAAAGTCAATGTGGTCCCAAATGCATTTTGCTAAAAAGAAAAACTTCTTTTCCCGGACGCACTGTGTGGTGCGTCTTGTGGTATGACGAACTCAGGTATAACAATTTTTATGTGATTACTTCCGATTTGGGTTAAGCTAGTCACACGACCTCTGAGTTGTTGGTCCGCCTGCGCAGTGTTCATTGTCCTGTCACGTGAGAGCTTTCACAATTTGCATTCGACCGATACGTGCTGTACTAAGGTTTTAGGAGGATTAAAAAATGCACACCTGCTTTTGTGATTTTTTTCGGGAAGAGGAACTACGCATTTGGGTCAGAATAGATCGACGGGTAGTCGTACAATAACATGACACCACACAGCAACCCACTCTGGTGGTTTCAAGTAAGTGCCTCTTTCATGTAACAGACCACTGACCAGAAAACATCTGAGGAGTCCAAACACAATTGTTTATTCTATCGAATTTTGAGCTCAGAAGCTTTCCGATGGAGACCATTAACATGGTGTTCACTGTATTTGTTCCAGTATGAGAAATTCAAGTCTGGTCCGTGTTACAATCTATTAATAACTACTGGAGAGCTCCTGTAAGATTCCGGTAACTCTCTCTACTACGCCTATTCGATTAAACTTGTGAGCTAAGTTCAATAGTTGTAGTACCCATCAAGCATACAGTTTTGAGAGGCTACGTTTTTTTAGCGCGATCCGTGTAACTGTACGATGGGTTCTTCGTTACCTGATTCACCATCACTCACTGGTTATAAAGTCATAAATGTCCTATGGTAGTACAGTATCTGGAGACCATCGTTTTCACAGGCTGGTCACTGCGTACTCGATAGGCAGCTGGGTTGGCTATGAGAAGTCTACCACTTCAGCATAGTCTGATGGAACTTCATCTGCATAAGCTTTGACCAAGTGCTTACTGGTTATGTTCAGCTGGAGGCCACGTTTGTTTACATGTTTCGTAATGGAGCGATATTTAAAATTTGCCACATGCATGTCCAGTAACAACCTGGATCAAACACATTAAAATTAGTCAGTTTGTGACTGTGTGTCAAAAGAACAATAGTACCGCTCCAAACGATTAATAGTTTTAATGTTAAAAGTCGTTAATTTGAAGTGTATGTTATCATCACACGTACACGTGAACAGACTATCCAGTTTTTAGTGAACTGACAAGAGAGGCTGCTATTTTTACAACGCTACAACAATTTGGTTTCGAATCTCAAAAAATTATTACGCATTTTCATCGCTATACTATGAGGTGTTGGTTCTTCAGCTTCCAATCATATTCGTGCGCATACGCCACTGTCTTCCGGTGGTATTGATCCATATTACCTGTGTAACGCGGATGTTTGTGACTGTGACGTTACCACGGCAACAAACGTTCATCTTTTCTATCATTCACCAGCATTTTTTCTAAGCATTCCTTTGCAGTTCGGACTTTTGTATGTCCCACCCCAAGGCACTTCGATCATAAATCACACTTTGCTAGGACTGAGCTTCACAATGGACATATGCTGATTAAATGTGAGATACGGTCTGACGAACCCAGTGGAAAAGCCAAATCAGGCGAAGTGTTTGCATTTTGAGACTCGACGAGAGAGTCCATATGCACTCAATTCCGATCGGGGAGAAATCGAAAGCTCTATACCGATGTCCTAAAGAAATCTATCAAGAAGTACCAGCTGAATAATAAATAACAAGTTGGTGAAAGAGATTTGCTCTCTATAACTCAGCAGACGTAGGAAAAATGGACATTTAAGCTGATATGCGCACCGCTTCAGAAACACGCCTGTACCATTGTAGACAATTGCGTGATACTTGTATCGTGTCATGTTTGTCTCACTTGTAGAGCACAGAAGAAGTGATAGTGTTTAAAAGTAGTTCTGATTATAAAGATCCCAGTACACAACAGATCAATCCCGGAGCAACGGATATCAGTCAAGCAGTGTAGATTTCGTCCTGTTGATTGGCTATTATCGATACTTCCAATGTTATATGAGTATTGGTCGAAACCACTACTGATTTGATCAGTTCGTGCAATCACAAGCATAGCCAAGTCTCTAGGACAGTACAAATCTCGGTGTCAATGACAGTAGTAATACTTGGAGGATATTAAAATGTCTCAGGCGTCAACGACACAAATTTTATGATGAGTATCGTCGTGAATTGGTTAATTATGGGATGATCCGTTTGTGAGAAATCAGGGCTTCGGTGCAGTTGAACCGGGAACAAAAGGAGCATACCGTTCTTTGGTATGTGCTCTATCAGCCGAGCTAGGAAACCACGCAGTGGACCTGGAAATTTCACGTTAAGACTGCATTGTGCATCCGGTGTCCACTCAACCATCCAATGGATGAGGTGTCGTGGACAGTCAGCACTAACATCTAACAAAACGGCTGCTGAAAATTGTAAGCTTGTCCGATCTAGCCAGGACCAGTTCGTTGCATCCTCACAAGCATATACTGCAGTCATTTGTGTCCATGAAACAAAGCGAAATTGCTCACTAGTATGTGATACTCACACGGGTTGAATGATCATCCAAAAGTTGACGTTGAGAGTCTGAGGTTTTGCGCTTTCTACTGCAACTGAAAATTTTTGTACGCGTACCTATATTTCTGTAGTATTTCTGAATACTTTAACTGATTCAGCTACTGTGGTGAATAACCGTAATGAGTTTGATCTCCTAAGACAACTGGAACAGAGAAAATTTTGATTTGTTTGTCTTATTACTAATAAGTAGTTCAGCAGGTTTTAGATTTTAGATGACCCAATTGTGAAAAGTCGGTTACGGCTGGTTTCGAACTAGCGAACAATTGCGAGGTCTCCCGTTTTTGTGTTATCTTGATCGATTTTCCACCTCCAATGTTTATATTTTTCAGAAATGTGTAAATCCATAAAACGGATTTTGAGATAAATGTGTTCTTTGAGAGTGAATCACAAGTTCACGAATGACAATCACAAAAACACAAAAATGATTGCGAGAAATTGGCAAGGCCAATCTGATCCATCAGCTTTCAGGCACTTCAGTAGAACAGTGCATCCTTGTTTTTTAGTCCTGCGACAAGGTGAATGATGGGCACCATGTGACAGGTATGCGTATTTCCTCTTTTGTAGATTAAACAAGCATAACTCACTCACTTTTTTCACAAGGGCAGTGACCAAAATTTCCTTATTGTGACTTCAAACGTTTCACTTCGAAGACGGCTATCAACGCAACAGAAGAAAGGACTTGTCCACAACGATGGAAAAATGAGTATTATCTAGGTGTTGAAACGTAATTAAAACAGCTATCAGCGCAATCTTGCCAAATCTCACTTCCTCTACTGCAGCCAAACAAGCATGTAGCCGAAAAACTCTGTCTAACCAAATCCACCATGAACAGTTTCGAGACCGAAAGAGACATTGAAACTGACTATATTTGTACGGTGAGTGGAGCAGGTGTTAACTGACGAACCATTCCTATATTATGAGAAGCACATGCCAATGTTGGTACCGACTGAAACTCATATGCAACATGCATTAAAGTGGAAGGAAGGGAACATCACATTGTAGAAACAGTGTCACCTTCAGTCATAACATGGATTGGAATTTGATTTCTCTGGATAATACATCGTTACATGGCGAAAGGAACAGAAGTAGTATTCATACCGAGGCTTCATATGTACGAATTTCCCCGAAGGAACAACAAAACTAATATAATAATATTGGATGAAATACAGACCTCAGCTTGTTACATCGGCTTTCTTAAAACAATTGTTTTAGTTATATTAGTCCGATGTATTGTGAAATGTTATCTCTTAACAAATCAATACTCGGATATACGTATTCTATCCTTCCTGACAGTGGATTTTGTATAAAAGTTCAAATGTTTAAAGGTTTAGTGACAAAATTTGGTTTTGAACCAGATGAAATACTTATGAGTAATAGTCAGAAGAGAATTGTTTCAAAATAGATGACTTTTTCATAATCAGAAAGAGAGGTGACGATAGACTCTTTTGCAACGATGATAGGATATTGCTAGTTGGGTCCTTAGACCCATTAGTCAACAGTATACAATAAACGTATAATTTCCTTTAAAAAATCAAATGACCACATAGTTTAACAATCTTCGTGAAAGTTGACTTAGCTTGTCATTATCCCTTATAATTATTTTCACGGTTCGTCAGTTTTCATATTGATTACTGTCGATTCCATTTTGTGTTACCTACAAATACATTCGTGCCGAATGTTGTCTCTTATTTTACGTACGTCCGAATGTTATAAGTTGAAAACTTACCAAGCTGGCAAAAAAACGTGCAACCCATTAAACACTTGCTTCTGTTACAGCAACATCACAGATGTTTGGATAAATGTTAATGGCAACCAATTAGCAAGTGTTTGACGAAATGTCACTAGTGCCAGTATCAAAGAGGAGGTGTTCGTAGCAATTGATCTTCAACAACGTTTTGAAAAGGTTCTATCGAACTATGATTGTTAGACAGACTATACGATTTTGCCTGTACGTGCTAATTCCTGTACACATTCCGTTATAATTCGTGTATGAAACCAAAGAAAACGAAGGAATTGTTGCACGAGCATGTATCTCACGCATCAATTCTGGCCATATTCAAACTCTTATGTGTGTCATTTGAAATATCTGCATGTAGGCTCGAATTTTAGTACCCTTTCTGTCAATTAGTGAAAAGTCTGGGCTTCGGAACCAGCGATAGGAACGACATTCCCTTACTCAGCACATGGTGTGCAGCAAAACTACACCAAAAGCCTTGAACTTTCACACTAAGATTGCATTACCAAATTATCCCACTGTGTATTCGGTGCTCATCAAGTCGTTCAGGAGATGGACTGCCACGCTACAACGTTCGGATGTGATTTCTTGGTTCGTGCTGAATACATTTGTGTTTCTAATGTTGTGAAGAAAACTTTGTATCTCATGTTTAACATCATGATCACTTTATTACACCTCGTTAGTTTGTGCAGTTCGACTGTCAGACAACTATACTGTAAACGTGCAAACTTAATGTTTTGTTCCGCAACATCTTCTCTTCTCTGTTTTATCTTGATCGGCAGAAAGATTTTCGAACGACTACGCCTTCGGAGAGGTATGCAAGTCCCATTGCAATCCACAAACTGCTTTATGCAATCTCGCCAATTAGTCAAGGTCACAAAATTTGCTCATCAATCCTGATTACTGTCCTCATTGACGTTTCGTAAGTAATCTTGTCTTTCACAGGAACACAGCCTAATCGTCTAATTGTGATTACTTTGAACCGGCTTAAATATATTTTTTGCACTACTTAATATCGGGCGTTGTGTACACCGCAGTTAAACTGTTTATCAAATTTTCAAAAGACTGTGTTGAAAAGTCGCTACCTTCCGGAACGAAATCAAAAGCAGAACTTGTGGCACAAAGCAAATATCAGTTTATTGAGTTTCTATTGGTTATTTTATAGACAAGATGCATCAGTAAAATGAAGAATTACAATTGGTACCGACGCCTTGCCTTTCCTGTTGGTCGGCTCCGCTTGAAACTCGTTTGCTTTAACGCGATACATCTAAATGAGATCAACATCAGGTTCGTGATGTGCAATAGCATGATGAACTGTCATACATCACGGGGTATAGCCTACACTAAAGCGCAAGTATCCAACCGCTGAACCACGTATGCAATCCTGGACACGCGAGTTTAACAGTCCAATGCTCGGAAAAATAGACTGTTCTTTTCCATTAGTTCACTTATACCTACAGTTATATCTCCACAGACAGAATGAACGGAAACTTACGTCAACGCGTACCTAAGAGCTTGTCGATGTAGTTATCCTAGTTGAGTAGATCAATATGACATGGAGTGAGGAAGCCCTTACCAATTGCCCAGCATACACAGTCCACAACTCACCATGTTGATCTAGCCAACTCATCATATTATGCAAGTATATTGTTATATTATTATTGTGTTATATCATACCAATATTTGACACGAACCCGACTTTGTGCAAAAGTTACCAACAACCTTATAGCACACAGAAAACGTACACAATAGCCACTTGATCGCCTTGGGGTTGGTCAACTACGTTCAGTAGATTGACTATTTTGCGTGCTATCCTCAAATCCATCGCATTTCAAATAACCTGGTTCCAAAATACGGTTAGTGAGGTAGAACAAAATACAAAGGTCGCTTCTCACCAAGCTGATAGGGCTGTCTGAGCGCTCATCACTGTATTGATTTTTAGATAAGAACAAAACCCAATGCAAAACACACTACATTAATGAGAGCAGTAATTTTACTTCCGATCCGGACAGGGATCTACACTATTGATGGACTTTTACTAGCGGTTACGTTCGATAAATTTGGTCACAAAGTGGGAACTGACAATAAACCAGTTAAGAATTCAGACCTGTTATTGAGAGATAACCAAATACTCAGTGTAAAGTTTTTACAAGTAACTCAAACCCGAACTATTTCTCATCTTATCTCTAGGCGGCCATCTAGACAAGGGGTGGTTATGTCAAAATCTAATGAAATCGATTTGACAAGCTTTTGCAGTCATTCTCTAGCCGAAACAAAACTGGTAAAAAAAGCCAAACTAAGCAAATTATCAAAGACCGACTAACGATCGTCAGAAAGGCGGGTTGTTTAATTGGGAATCAGACGCAAGTTCGGATTGCCTTTCTCAATCAAACGGATTCCGGCGGATGCTGTCAATGTGCGGCACATGCAGTAGAGTACCGACAGAACAACTGATAAGACCTTTTTATCAAGTTAACTTGTGAGTGCCTCTTAGCATTTTAGACTTTTTGGAGTATTTTCTAGCCTATGATAATCGTGGTGGGTTGTCATTCCTGATTAACTCCACAGTCCCAACCTTTTAGTTGTTCCTTCAATTTGAATTTATGGCTATCATTTTCAGTTAGCGGCTAACAGGCGATGAATCCGCCATCAACCTTAATCTTAGCCTCCACTGGATTTCATACAACTTGACCGCTTTGTTGGATTTTCCGCGTCCAGTTGTTGATATCGTTCTGAAAGTCTAGTAGGTGCGTCGAGCACGATATTTGCATGTGCTCGTATATTTCACGCAGACGAACGACGTTAATCCATTTGCCCATGACATTATGCACCGATATGAAGCACGAGTTACCGACTGTGTGCCCCTTCATTGAACATCTTGTCACTGAACTAGACAGGGCCTTCTCCTCTAACGGGACATCAAGCAACGGTCCAGGAAACGGTTGAAAACCTTGTCAACAGATTCCAACACCATTTTCAATGGTCATTCATTCCATTTGTTGACGACGGTCGATAACAACGATATGCTGAACACCCAGAAGGTTCTGCGTGTCATGTCCCCATTGTTTAAAAAGGTAGTGATCTCCAAAAAGTGTTTTCATTGCGGATAGAAAAATTCGGTCCAGGATTCCCCATGTCATCATGTAAAATTTTGCGAGCAGCAACACGATCACCTGGGAATGGCCTGACTCTCAGAGTACGTGTTTAGATTATCCAGTTGCCGTTTTGTAGGAGACAATATGTCCAACACGATAATGTTTAAGCGTACTGATGCACCCTTTCCGAGTACAACAACTCACCTGTGTTGCCAGCTATCAAACCCGTGTAACTGAGGTTATCGGTCTCAGCTAACCTCACGATCCGACCCGGGTAAAATTTCCACTCAATGCTGATACGCGCGAATCTAACGAGATTGCGTTAGGCATCTGTTTATAGGTCGTTGTGCACATCCTTGTTTGTATAGCTCTGCTAGGCTCCAAAGTCGAATCTTCGTCCATTGCTACACTGTGTCAACAGGCACTCATCAGCATGGCATGTCCACACATTTGTGGCTCCTCCCCGGTTGCATAGAGAAGCAATCCTATTGTTTTACAGGCTATCTTCAATCAACTGTTCGAATTGACATTGACACTGTGCGATATTTAAAAGCCCTCAACAAAAGTACTTTTATTTCATCAATGAAAGTGAGGATAGGTAATTGTGATTGCCTCAATAAGCCGTTAATAAAAAGCCAGAACAACAGGGGCCGAATACTGAAGACAGTAAAACTATCCCACAATGTTGCTAATGCAAACATACCGTAATTTATCCTGTAGTGTTGACGAACCGACGGCACATAGTCTTAATTTGATGACATGAAGTTGTGCAAGACTCTGGCGAACATCGTGCTGAAACCAAGAAGCACAACGTTTGCTTCACTGTGTCTTCTTCCAGCTTTTGCCTCTTGGACGCTCTGTCGATTATGCAAGGGAATCTGTCACACAGGTACACCTGTTCTGTAAACCTGTGATCTTATTGAGAGCTATGGTCTCGGTCAATGTTTTCGGAGACGATAAAGAGCGTCAGGGTGCGTTACCAGCCCATTGCTTGAGTCGGTCCACAGTCGTGTTGTTCGCGCTCTTGTCGTGCCGCTGCTGTCTGCTCTGACATTAGGCACTAATATTTAAATCTGCATCTCGTATCGATGGTGTTGAAGACCGCTGAAACAGGTCGTTGTGATGGTAATCACCAGTTTCTATCGTCAGCACTATGAATATAAGGAACAGTGATGTCAACGTGATGTCCGAACGACTAGAGTTTGGTCAGTATAACACCCCTCAACGGATGTCGTTCATATCTATAGTGAAAATTTTTAGAGATTACAATGAACACTTGCGCCTTTGGCACTTCAACTTACATACTCACCAGGGATAAGATGGATGCGTAATGTTGGGCCAACACTTTCGTCTTGTCCGAGGACTCGGTTATCACATTTTCATTTTGATCCGTTAATGTAGGAATTCTCACTCCGTCACCGGTGCGTTATCGGGCACGTGTCAAGTACATTTTTTGCGCTGCGGCTAATTCTGTAACAAAGTTTTCCATTTACCGGTGAAATCTCGCGGCACCGCATTCAATTCTCATACTTTGATGAACGTCATAGTAATCGTGACCAATCCGGTAGCTCATCAGTTACTAGTCTCTGCGCCTGAAGTTGATATGCAACTAGTCACCGACACAGGAAGGACTCTTGACATGAAGGTGATTATGTGGAATAACGATAAGTCTTTTGAGTTGAAAATCCCTTACATTTGAACACAGCTTTCCTACCTAGGTAAACTTTCTAGTCAGTCTGTTTAGAAAAAGAAGCACCATACTGGAGTTAGAGGTAATCGGCAGTGCATATCACTGCCACAACCGGGAGTTGAACTTCGGCCACATTTCATTGCTGACCAGTGCACCATTGGTCTCATCTGAAATATGACCGAATTATCACATGCGAATGCCTAACCAACTTCTCTTGCGAGTGATGGTCAGGTTACCCGATCGGTTCGATAGGGGACACAGTTACTGATCGATAACCTCAAACGACAATTGCGACTAGGAGGCACAGATTCTCACTCGTTTCACAATTGGAATCGGCGGTATAGTTTGCAACGGATACTGTAAAGTCATTATTCCCATTAATCGCCTCATTCACTGTTGTCAGTTCAATGAGTGGTTAAGACAAATCTGTTGCTAATCGTAGGTTACAAGATAAACTTCTAGGGAATTGTACCAGTTTCTGTTATGGAGTACAGACTCTCATTTCACACGGCTAATTGCATTGTATAGAACCGTCCAAATGTGTGCATCGAACCAACTATTTCCTATGAGGAACACGATTGTGTAGTTCAGCTTGTGAACGGGTCTTCGTAATAGACAATTTCAGCTTGTCTTCTCAATAATATTCATCAAAACTACCCAATTGAATACTTATTTTTCGTAGCAGGACGTTTTGGACGTTCCAACTCAAACACTTGGTTAGTATTAAATTGTACTGTGCGCATCCGCTTTGAGTCAACTATCCGAGAGTTTTGTCCAAATTTAGCGGGGAGGAGGTAGGATTACCCCATTGAAAGAATGGGAAAAAGGAGTTCATTAACGTTCTCCATGTGCGATGCCTTAGCTACACTAACCGTTGTCCTACAACGATTATCGTGGTAAGAAATAGTGCAAATTCTAAGAGAAACGTGATACCTTATGGTCAAAATGGTGAAATCCTACTTGCAGAATTTTCAGATGAAATCCGAATCGGAATGCAATGTCCCCAAAAATTGCTGATCGAATATTGGCCAGTCAATCAGGTTTCGTGGAAAAACGTTCGAAGACCCTATCCGTCCAACCATTTTCACCATAACGTGACACATTTAGATTCAAGGAATGAATTCAGTTTTGTTGAATTCGTTGAAAATTTCAAGGTGTTGAGAGATCGGTCAATGGGAACATTAACAGGGCAAATAAACAATATTACACAATCTATGTTCAATCAAAGTTTGTTATATTTTCACTGGTGTTTATTGCGGTCGAGTTGAGTGCACACAATTCCAGATTACAAAACAAGTAAAGAATGGTCAAACTTTGTTCAACCAGAACGTTAGTCACGTTGAACACTGTATAAATCTTTTCAGATAACCAGTCATGCAAAGTCTACTCTGAATCAAGTAGCTCAGTATTCAAGAAGCCAGCAGTTCTAAGCTGTTTTCCTCGTCAGACAGTGTGTACACTAATGCTATTTTGTGTATAGAGGAGCAGGGCTGTGAAGGTGTAAGTGTTGACCGGTCGATATGCTCTTTCCGGGGACGCCATGCTGAAAAAACCGATCCACACTCTAAATCAAGAAACAGCAGACAGCATAACGCGCGTTTAGATGTAAGTAGCTCATTTGGTCAACAGCTTTTTTCTTCTGGATTACGTCCCCAAGTGTTGAATTATTGTTACGTGCAACAGCAGACACCAAATAATTCGTGATGTCTCTCACTTTTGCACGTTCGTGTGCTCCTTCAAGGGTCACAGAAATTCGAACGGTCTTGAAAGAGCTTACTGAAACCCTGACTCAAAGGTTCACTCTTTGGAATCTAGGTTCTGATGTCAGATTGCCGTCACGCAGACAGGTGGACTTCATTTCAAATGCGATCACCGACTTCAAAGAGTCAATCAGACCCTAGGTGTATTGTTCGAAAAGTTTCCAGATCAAATTGGCGAAACTAGGTGGTGCTCAGCTATTTCGATTGTCATTGCACAACACTGTATCAGAGAAACACAAACTAGACGCCAGCTTTCTTATGTTCAACAATCTTTGTCGGTTCACTTTCGAGGAGACTGTCACGTATCTTGGACAGATCTTTGAATGACAAACATCATTATTTAACACCCAGTACAAGTGATTCGATTTGGTCAAGAACGAGGCCGATAATTTTTTTAAATACATGTCGGAACTGCTAACAGTGAATGTGAATGCCAAAAGTCCGAACTATCAGTCCAACTGTTTGATTTTC